>AWOL01S0276582.1:0-18923 GCA_000715115.1 Nicotiana otophora
CTGGCGATTTACTTCTGCTTCTTGTTCCTAAGGTTTGCAAAAGGTTTTTAGTATGGAATATTTGGAAGTTTCAAACAGAAGTTGTATGAATTGCTTATTTGATCTGAATTAGCAAAGATATCTATATGAATAGATGGCTTGTACAATAAGTAAATATTTATATGCTTAAAATTTTCCTTTCAAGGTTCCTGTTACAACAAACGCGCAATATATGGCGCACGATCAATAACACAACATAGAGAAGAAGAATGATGGACAAAAGTTTTATAGTATGAGGTTAATTCAATAGATATGCCTACGTCCTCGAGCAAAACAAAAAAATAATCACTATAATGAAAGACGAGTATGGTTAATTTCACGAACCGCTCGCACAACTTTCAAACAAACTGAAAGGAAATTTAAAGAAGAGATTATGTATAATCGAAACTACAACCACACAGACAAACTATAATCGGTGTAAGAAAATGCATTGAACTTAGTGCAACATGCTATGGGCCTTACAAGATACTCAAGACTGGGAAATGTGAGTGCCATTTAGCTTCCTCCTGGATCGAGGCCCGAGGGTGCATCCAATCTTCCACATGATCGGTCAGATCGAAAGTCAATTGCGATCATAAACGAAGAGGGTTGATTCATGATTCAATTTGTAGTCATGCTTTAGTGGAAGATAATTAACGCTACAAGAAAATCACGTATTACGGGATTTCCTAGGGATTATGTAAGAAAATTTGCAGGGATTATTATCTATGAATTATACAAATCCCCATGTATGTTACCTTGGAATATTTGTCACGACCTCAATCTCCCTTCATATGATGTCGTGATGGCATCTAGTCTTTAATACTATGTAAACTCTGAATTAAATGACAGAATGTAATCAAAACAACTATTAAACATAAACCACATATTTCTATATAAAGCCAGCAGTCCCAACATGATACAATATCCCAAAACCGATAGTACAAGTCATAAACTCTACTGAGTTCACTAGAAAATTTCTAAGTACAACTGTTCCGGAATAGAAATAAACCGTACAAAATAAAATTCAGAAGGTGACTCCGAGGCCTGCAAAAGCAACGACAGGTATACCTTGAAGTCTCCGTAGCAATATCTAAGCAGCTATCTAATGATCAACAAACTCCGAAGTACCTGGATCTGCACAAAAATATGCAAAAAGTGTAGCACGAGTACAGCACAACGGTACCGAGTACGTATCAAAACTAACCTCGATGGAGTAGTGACGAGGAACAGTCAAGACACCTACTAGACATAATAACCTGTGAAACTAACAGGGAACAATATCCATATAAAGCTAAGCATGGTAAAACAACAACAATACTTGCAATAGAAAACTAGAAGTAACAATTAGCAACAACGAACAAAGAAGTAATAACGTCGTAGAGTAAACTGAATACAGTCAAGGTCCAGTGAAACCAAGTAAGGAAAAACAGGTAGCAACCAAATAAACAACTGCTTTCACACAAGATTTGTACAAGAAATTTCCCGAGGTACCATACCTCATCACAACAATTCGCGGATCCCAAGTTACGAACCCTAATCACTTGGCATCTTGTGCCCACATTAATATTCACAATTGCACGAACTACTCACGTGTCAATACCATTAGTACCTCATATCTGCATGTACAACTCACGTTCTAAGGGAGTGACAATACCTCATATTCGTACGGACAACTCACGTGCCAACAATAACAATGACTCATAACCGCACATACGACTCAGGTGCCTACACTAACCATAACTCATGACCACACGGATAACTCATGTGCCAATAGTACAATTCTCACACAAAAGGCAATCAAACGAGAATACATGTAAATGATCAATGAACATCAGAATTCTTCTACTTAAACCGGTATGAGTGATTAATTACGTGTATACTTGTGCAAGTGTTCTATCACAACTCGAGCCAACACGTATGAGCAGAGACAACGAATGACACATAGGAAAAAACACAACAAAACTTAAAATGCATAACTCACACAATGTAGGCATAACAGTACACAAATATCATCACTAACAATGCCCCCAGGCCATCACAAATCATCACAAATCATCCCCGACATAGCCCACCTTATCTCTCCACGTGCGCAACAATAAAGTAAATGCTCCCCTTGTTTCGCCGCACACGCATAATAATATTCCCGCTTTGTCTCGCCACATGCGCAAACCCACATATATATATGGCCCTCCTTGTCATGCCACATGTGAAATTATCAAAAACAATAGCACGGACAACTCACGTGCAAATACCCTGACAATCCTCTAAACAATATCATGTGTTCCAAAAACATAACAATACAATATAATGACTTGCACCACATGTGCCCATATGCCACAAAAGTTCCTCAAAAATAATTTCAATACCACAATCACACATAGCCCTCGGCTCCACAACACTGAGTACAATAATAACAACAATAATAACACGAGAGTACGACAAGTAAATCAACCGAAGAATTAGGAAGCACAAAGAAACGAAAGAACGAGCTCCTAATGAAAGACATAACAAATAATAATGGTTTCAAACAAGAATAACTCAATAATGGGAGAGATAATGTGTAACAACGATATCCAATAAGAGTATCTCAATAATTGAAGGGATAACATGTAACAATATTTTCAAATAAGTACAACTCGAAGACAAGATAGATAACATGTAACAATGATTCCAAATAGGTACAACTCAACGATAAGCGAGATAACATGTAACAATGATTCCAAATAATGATAAGTCAATAATGGAAAGGATAACAATAACTTCAATTAAGGTTAAGCAATTATGGAAGAGATAACATGGCAATAAAAGAGGCAACAACTTCAATTAAGGCATATAAGAGTATATTTTGCAACAAGGGTAGAACATGAATCAATCAATTTCAAATAAAACATGTAAGGGTAATTTAGCAATGGAGGATTTAACATGATAAGACAAATTCATTCTAATGTACATAGAACCTAAGAGTCTAAGCCAATCAAATTTTCATATATAAGTCGTGCACACACTCGTCACCTCACGTACATGTTATTCACGTAGTTCAAATAGTCCAAACAAACCGATCCCTACGGGGTAGTTTCCCCCACACAACGTTAGGAAAGATACTTACCTCAAGATCCCCAATCAACATTCTAAAATAGCTTTTCCTTTACAATCCACCTGCGCTAGACACAAATCTAACCAAAATCGACTTAATAACATCAAATATTGCAAGAGAAATCAATTCCTATAATTAAAGCTATGATCTTTACACAATTGCTCAAAAGTCAATCCCGGGCATGTCCGGTCAAAACTCGGGTCCAGTGGTATATTCCGACTATCCATAACCCCCACGAGTTCATATATGTGATTAGTAAGTCCAAATCGACTCACAAAACTCAAATTCTTATTTTTCAAAAACTTGACAAAAGTTTCATAAATTTTTACTTTGAATCACATGATTTTGATGTTAAAAACTAAGATATATTGATGGAATATGATTAGAAATAGATTAGAATCACATACCCAAAGTTTGTAGATGAAGATTCATCTTCCAAATAGCCTCCTACCGAATCTAGGGTTTCAAAATATAAAAATGAGACCAAAACTTCTGTCCCTATGCTTTTTGTCTAGTCACGGGTGTCGCAATTGTGACATGGATTTCGAAAATACGAACCCTGCAAATGCGAGGAATCCATCGCAAAAGAAAAACTCTCACATCCATGTTGTCATCGCAAATGCGACGATTTGTTCGCTAATATGAACATGGACAGTTCGCAAAAGCGATCATAGTGATCGCAAATGCGACCAATGCCCAGCCCAGGCCAGTATCACAAACGCGATGGGGAGTTCTCAAATGCAAACTATTCAGGTTGTTGTTCTCTTTGCAAATGCGACTTATTTCTCGCAAATACGAGATCTGAGCACGAGTAAAAATCTGAACCTCCTATGAACTCTCCGAAACGCGTCTGAAACTCACCCGAGCCCTCGGGGCTCCAAACCAAATATCAACACAAGTCTAAAAGCATAACACGAACTCACTAGTACGATCAAATCATCAAAATAAAATCCGAAACCACGAATCAGACCTCAAAACACATAAATTCAATATAAAACTCAAGAACTTTTAAAAAACACAACTGCACGTTTGTTTCCTATCAAATCAACTTGGAATGACGCCAAACTTTGCGAAAAGTTCCAAAAGCTGAAACGGACTTATTCTAAGCCCCGGAATAGAAATCCAACCATGATAGCTATGAAGTCAACCTACGGTCAAACTTCTAAAAGTTTTAAGCCTTTAAATTGCCAACTTTCGGCAAAACAACACAAATCAACCTTTGGTTCTCCAAAATCGATTCTGGGCATATGCCCAAGTCAAAAATAATGATACGAACCTATCAGAACCATCAAAACACCGCTACGAGGTCATTTTCACAAAAGTCAAACCTCGATCAACATTTTCAACTTAAGTTTCTAAAATGAGAACCACTCATCCAAATTCATTTCGAATCATCTGAAAATCAAATTTGAGCATGAACGCAAGTCATAATAAAACATAGGAAGCTACTCAAGGCTTCGAACCACTGAACGGAAGCGTAAAGCTCAAAATGACTAGTCGGGTCGTTACATTCTCCCTTTCTAAACAAGCGTTCGCCCTCGAACGTGCCAAGAGTCTTTCCCAAGCCATCAAGTCATTGTATAACTTACAATGCACATACACACGGGTGATCCTACGTCACCCTGATCCACACAAGCCCGACAATACTATCTCAACCGCAGACTATTCTTTTTACTCATGCTGATAAGTCTTAGAATCAAATTTCCACAACTACCAAGTGCCCTATCATCACACAAACACACTGTAAAATCCTCAACTAGCTATAGCGGCTCATGCATATAACCACACGCCATAACACATCATCCATATGCTCATAGCAACAACTCTGACCACAATAGCTACCCATTACCAAACCCGGTACCAGCAAACAGACTCATATCGACTAGAACCCTGTTCCAAACCTTCACACTGAAAATAATGCAAGAAACATGCGAAACTCATAACTACTCATTCGATCATAAAGCCACATCCAGTGCCACCTAGGCACATACATCGCAATCCAAACCCAATAAGCACAACTCGAATATGGCTGAATAGGAAAAAAGGAACACATGAGAGAACTGTCAAACAAGAAAAACAGGCACGACTCCCCACCGACACCGTACTACGGATCCAATCCTCAAAGCAGAATCAAGATACACGAAACTACTACAACAAATCTTACATTAATATGACCTCTCCGCGGTGCATAGCCCGGCACCAACACACCTATTAACAAAGAAAACCATGTCCCTATCTTCCATTCAGAATCACGAGTAAAATAAACTAAGACACTCTGCCAACTAACCCGATATAAACAAAACCACAACCCAAAACAAGCTTCTCATACATTTAGAACACCCAAATCACAAATCAGGCAAACAAATTTGTACTTCACATCAAATCCTACCATATTTAACTAACAGAATGTCCAACCAAGTCTCTTGACCTACCATAGCAACCAAACCATAATGATAGACACTGGTTATCACGATAACATTCTCAACTGGCATGAACACATGTGCATAGTACAAGAATCATAAAACCCAACCATATCTGAAGCAAGGTAAGATTAATCTTACCAATAAATGGGACCGGATCGAAGTAACACAAATGCATCTCTATACTCGACTGAAACCATACCTGTAAGGACATCATCTGGTGCATCAGCATCCACCCAACCAGAAAGAGCGTAACAATGGGCTCGGTCTTCCCCTCTAGGGCGACCTCTACCCGCCTGACCTCTACCCGTAGCTGGCGATATAAGTACAACAACAACTGGAGCAGAACTTGTAGCCTAAATACCCTGTTGTGGCACATCTGCCCTGGGCATGGGACAATCTCTCACCATGTGGCTAGTATCTCCACACTCAAAGCATCCTCTCTGCTGACGTGGTTGTAGAAGCTGTCCGGTACGAGTACCTTGGAACCCATAGATATCTGAAGCACCACGTGAATCCTGAAGTGCAAATGAAAATTGTTGTCCCACAAAACCTCTACCATGACGTACCCTGCCTCAAAACTAGGGATCAGTAAATCCTCCCAGTCCACGGGGCCTCTTAGCCTCCCTGTCCTCTCTCTCCTTGTCACGACCCAAAATCCAACTAGTTGTGATGGCACTTAACCCAACCCGCTAGGTAAGCCAATTAACAACTATCCAAATTTACTGAGATTTATCAAGAAAAGAAATAATAAACCAATAGCTTTTATACAAGAATTTCCCAAGGGTTGGTAGTACAAATGATGAGCTTATAAGATTTAAAGTTTACAAAGCTGGTATAAATAAATACGTCATCTATTTGAAACATACATGAACAGCTTAAAAATTCTAAAGCAACAAGGACAGGAGGCAACTATAATCGGAACACAAGTACATCTTCAAATCCAGCTCCCGCCATACGCAGTAACATCAACATCTAACATCTGTACGCAAGGTACAGAAGTGTAGTATGAGTATAACCGACCCCATGTACTCAATAAGTAACAAACCTAACCTTAAGTTGAAAGTAGTAATGAGCTGGGACAAGGGTCAGAGTCCAACTCCAATAACCAGCGACAACTCATAACAATATAAATAAGATGATACAAGAAATAATTCAGAGATATGATGCTCAGCTCGTTCACCATTACTAAAAGCAGGCATGCTTTTCAAGTATAACAGTAACTCCCAAATGTTTCATCGAAAACACCAAAAATCTGAGTAAGTTTGAAAACTGTGATTTTTTCCAAAAACTTCCAACAACATGTAAGACGTTTCATTATTAAATGGCATGAGGAAAGTACATGTCTATGCCTACGTGTCAGTGTATGCATGCCAATTGTAATACAATGCAATGATGAAACCATATGCATACTCTCGGTGAATCAATGCACTCAGTCCTCCCAATCCCTCATATCCTCACATTCACTCAGTCCTCATAGTCACTCAATTCTCCCAATCACTCGGCACTCGCAATCAGTAGGTACATACACTCACTGGGGTATGCACAGACTCCAGAGGGGCTCCTTAAGCCGAAATGCGATAATAAGCCAATCATGGTGTAAATCAATAACATATGTTGTGGCATGCAGCCCGATCCCATCATAAATCAATAATACTTGCTACGGCGTGGAGCTCGATCCGATAAATATCCTTACAATTACGCCCTTGGCCTCGCTCAGTCATTAATCTCTCCAGTCTCTCGGGCTCACAATGTCATGAAAATCAGCCCATAAATAATAATGTGATGTATCAATAAATGGTAACAAAGACTGAGATATGATATGCATATGAATGCGTACGACTAAGTATGTAATTGCAATGTAAGAAAATAACGCAACAACATAAATGACCTAAGTGGGTCCCAATAGAATAAGCATGTAGCCTAGACATGGTTTCTAACATGGATCACAAATCAATAGCTCTAGTACGTAGAGATTTCATGATTACAAATAAGATCAGGTAACTACACAGTACCACAGAAATAACGGAGTCATAATTCACATGATGCATGCCCGTCATCTAGCATGTGCGTCACCTCACCACCAAACACATAACACATATATTGAGGGTTTATACCCTCAACACCAAGTTTAGAAGTATTACTTACCTCGAACAAGCCAAATCTAATACCGAGCTAGATAAACGATGCTCCAAATATGCCATACCACACGTACCGACCTCCAAACGGTTCGAAACTAACCAAAAGCAACTCAAGAATATCAAATAATGCCTAAAGAAACAATTCTAAATGATAAAGGTCAAATTTTTAATCAAAACCCCAAAGTCAACCAGAAGGTCAAACCCATGCTCGTGCCTCGGAATCTAACAAAATTCACAAAATCTGATAACACATTCAATTACGAGTCTAATCATACTAGTTTCACTCAAATCCGACTCCGAATCCATGTTCAAAACTCAAAAATTCACTCAATGAAACTTTGGACAATAACCCCCAATTTTCTCTTTAAAATTCACAATCCAATTACCAACACGAAGATAGATTCACGAAATATAACCAACACCGAGTAGAGAACACTTACCTCAATTCATATGGTGAAAATCGCCTCAAATATTGCCCAAATACGAGCTCCCCAACTCAAAATATGAGCAAATGAACAAACCCTCGATATTAAATATTTTTGCCCAGTTGTTCTACCTCATTTTGTGTTCCAAACGATCTAGAAGCTCTCTTTTTATGCCTCCAATGGATTCCTTGTGACATTTCAGTGAATTTAGGCTTTTGAATCACTCAATTTGATCTTATAATGAAGGAGATATGCTGGTTTCAATATTTGAAAATAGTACAGACTTTTTAATACGAAGTCAGTGGCAAATTCGTAATTAATATGGAAACAAATCTGGCAACCCAATTCTTAGTAAAATTACCATAAACTCCTTATAAAATGTCCAAATCCGATGATCCTTTTTGCTATGGCTCCGAAATTACGATACGAATCTAATGCTTCTATCAAAACAGAAATTGGAGCTCATTTGCTTAATATGGTACCATTTATGCTTGAAGAAACAACGTCGAAACAGAAAAAAATGAGCGCAACACAACCCAAACCTATTTGAAACACATCCGAGTCCCTCGGACCCCGTCCGAACATACCAACAAGTCTCATGACATAACACAGACCTACTCGAGGCCTCAAATCATGCGTAAAAACATCGTAACGACGAATCACACCTCAAATCAAATTTAATGAACTTTCGAGTTCCAAAAGCTGACCCCGAAATATATCAAATCAACTCGGAAAGAACTCCAATTTTATGCATAAATCCCAAATGACAAAACGAAGCTATTCCAATTCCCGAAATCACAACCCAAATTCAATATCCTCAAAGTCGACTCTCGGGCAAACTTATGAACTTTCCAAACCTTCAAATTTCCAACTTTAGCCTGAGTCCAAAATTACCATCCGGATCTAACGGAACTATCAAATCTCTAATCCAAGGTCAAACACTAAAAAAGTAAAACTTGGTCAAATCTTCCAACTTTAAAGCTTCAGTCATGAAATTTATTCTTCCAAATCAATTTTGAATTACCTGAAAAACCAGAATCGCCGATACAAACAAGTCGTAATACATCATACAGAGCTACTCATGTCCTCAAACAACCGATCGAAGTGCAAATGCTCAAAACGACCGGTCGGGTCGTTACATTCTCCCCCACTTTAACATACGTTCATCCTCGAACGTGCCAAGAGTCGTTCCAAGGCCATCAAGCCGCCGTGTAACCTTACCATGCAAATACTCAGGGGTGATCTTACATCACCCTAATCAATATAAGCCCAATAACACAACATAACTGAAGATCATTACTCCAACCTTAGACTGTAAACCTTAGAATCCAATTTCCACATCCAAAATTCCTTACAATACTCGAATATCGCACCTACACTCTATATAAGTCTGAACAAGTTGTATCGAGCCATAACCATAACCCAAGATGTAATCACTTGATGTACCACATAACTCAAATGCTTACAACAATAACTTTTCACCACAGTAGCTGCTTAAAATATACCCAATACCGGTAATGAAACTCATATAAAAAAAACCTTGTTCTTAAACCTTCATACACCATCGATCATGAAAGAAACACGCAGAAACTCTTAATGACTTATCAAATCAACAAGTAGTGGAGCACTCTCTCGTCCAATCAGAACCAAGACAAATCCTAAGCCGACTTCAAATATTATTCCTCCATACATACTGTAATCAAATCCAATAGTAACCATTTCAGGCCCAAAGACTTCATCTCATCAAGTATAAGTTATTCTACTGACATGCCACACCAATACTGCCTAGAGCCACAAACTGTACAATTCGTGCACCAATATGCAACAATTCAAATGCACTTAAAAATGAAAAATGACTCAAATGAGAGAACCGTTCCGCAAGCGCAACAATTACCACCAAAATGCAGTGCTAAGAACCCATCACACACAGTAGAACCAAAACACATGAATCTATCACAAGGGATCATATCCCATCATAACCTAGTTGCAATAGGTGACCCATCCAAACACCGATCCATATGAAATACCTCGAGCCCCAATGCTCAAAATCAACAACCATAAGCTATTCGACACTAAGTACACAAGTGCATAACCATAACCATGGAGAAGCAATTAACGCAATATACCATAGCTTGAAAAGACCATAACCAAGGCGTAATCAACCATTCCACACCCCAATCAACATCTCACTCGAACTCTGTTATAAGGCCCAAATAGAACCGCATCATGTGTGCACAAAACCAATAAATCACAACCCCTCGTAGCATAGAAGAGTAACTCATAGAACATATCCAAACACTATCAATCTCAACTCTAACCGAATGTCGCACCCCTCAACAAAAATAGTTCTGAGTCAACAAATTCGACTGGGTGTAGAATGCACATCCTCAGTGGGCTTACCAATGGGCCCCAAATTAACTCCGGTCATCCACAAATAGATAAATAACCACCCGAAAGTCTACAATGACTGAAACATAATACATATTATCATCTGGCTAGATTTGGCCATATCTTCATAGTCCACAACCACGAAACAATATACTTCTAAGAATTCCCGGTCTCCAAATCCATAGAACACACAAACCACCATATCTGATCCCAACTCCACTGCCCGAATGTCTAACACATCTCCCATATACGATCATCCCATGAGGAATACTTCGATAATTCTTCCGTTCCTTGTAGAAACATTTGAATGTAAGCAGTCGAGCAACTAGGAGAGTACCGCAATACCAATAAAGCATCTGTAAGTCAAAACTTAGTACGCCTTCTGAGATACGCACCGTTCTCAAGCAATACCAAGTAGTTATAGCATTAATTTAAACATCTAAAACCATCCATACTGTATAAGAATTTATGATCTTCCCTTCAAAACCGAACCATGACCTTGCACATGCAAACCTCAATCCCACATGACACACCACATCTATCATGCCATCATATGAAAAGCACGAGAATCTCATAATCAACGCTGAGTCACCAGTAGAATACATACCCGATCAGTCATAAACCTTCCATTCGATCCCATCCAAGAGAAAATCACACTACACAACATGCTCCTCACGCCGATAGGAAATAACCATCTCCAACTATGGTAGAAACCATCGAGAACTCTTTGAAACCCATTTGCACAAAACCAAGTCATCAGAACTTAATCTCTCTAACTTAACCAAGCCATGCAGGTCGCCAAACCCAACAGTATTGCTACAAAACACCTGTAGAGACTCACCACAGCAAAGTACCCAAAGAACCGATCATATCCATTACTGTGTTGATCCAACCTACTATCAAGTTGTCCTATTTGTCTGAGTTTCTTTTGAATTTCCTTAAAGTTGACATTTCTTCTCACCATAATACCACGATCCTCTACCAAAACTCACCCCACGAGATCCTAGAACAAAACCACATCTCCCTAAGGCCCATAGGTCATCATATTCCCTCTTAAGCACCCCAAAAGTACCACAACCGAGACACCCACTCTGAAGAAGTATTTTGTAAATCTAACGTTATTTCTTTCACCTTCCTGATACTGATATGTAGAATCCATAATGATATATAAATACTGCGAGTCTCGACACCATCTAATGTAAATCTCAGATTCTAGCCATTTACAAATTCGAACAATTCTCAATTGCCACATATAAATCCTAAACCCATTAGAACCCTCCCGAGATTCATCCACTCTGCTCAAATCTCAATTGCCCTACCCAAGCGAGCTGAATGACTTGTTCCCCATTAGCACAACAACACCCAAAGAAGTAACCCTGCCTTAACGCAACCGAGTAAATCCGTACTCTATGCACACTACATCCGTCATGAATAACAAACTCAAATCATTCCATGATTCCCATATATCCATAAAGTGTAATACATCATGCATCCAGAAATGTCCTTGCTTAAGTCATCCTCAAAACCAACATCTGCAAGCCATAGCCGATCCACAAGTATGCCTCAGACTGAAACCAATACAACACATAATCGTATAATCAAATCGTCGATAGCAGACTCCCCCACTTGGCTGAAAGCCATGGAATAAAATATCTGATAATTTACAATAACCACACCCCATTAACGCCATAATACCGCAATGAGATTCAACTAAATCCTTCATAAACTCATGTAACAAAATCCACGTAATACCTCAAATCACTTGTTAAGCTCGCATTCATCTTTGTGACAGTCAGGTCAACTTTCGCAACCAATCCAAACTTAAATCACAATACCTATACTTAATGGTAGAAATGAAAGCCTCCACACAACATCATAAGGATCACACCATGGTAGACCACCCCGCGAGAGATACCCCACCTGCTTAGCCTCAAAATGACATCTCTCTATACCCTTTTACAGTCATAACTACTACGCAATCACTTATTTTTCCTGATTCTAAACTCATCAACAAGACATATGTAATGACCCGGTTGATGGTTTTGAGTATTACAACCTCGTTCCCCCATTTACTGCTCAAATAGTGCTTTATAGTTGTTATATAACTTGTCGGGGTAATTGGTTCGGGTCTGGTGAGGTTTTGGAATGAATTAGAATTCTTAGTTTCAAGGTTTAAAACTTAAGTTGAAAAAGTTGAACGGATGTTGACTTATGTGTAAATGACCCTGGAATAGAATTTTGATGATTCCAATAGCTCTATATGGTGCTTTTGGACTTAGCAGCACGTCCGGAAAATTATTTTAAAGTCCGTAGTTAAATTAGGCTTGAAATGGCTAAAATAGAAATTTAAATTTTGAAGTTTGACCGGGGAGTTGATTTTTTGATATCTTGGTCGGAATCTGATTTTGAAAATTGGAATAGTTCCGTTATGACATTTATGAATTTTGCACAAAATTTGAGGTCAATCGGACTTGATTTAATAGGTTTCAGCATGGAATGTAGAAGTTGGAAATTCTTAGATTCATTAAGCTTGAATTGGGGTATGATTTGTCGTTTTGGAATTATTTGATGTGATTTGAGGTTTCGACTAAGTTTGTAAGATTTTTTAGGACTTGTTTGTATATTTGTTTGAGGTCCCGGGGGCCTCGAGTGAGTTTCAGAAGGTTAACGAACCAAATTCGGACTTAGAAGAAATCTGAAAGTTTCTGCCTTCTAGTGAAATCGCACCTGCGGAATTTGACTCGTAGGTGCGTGCTCGCAGAAGCAGTATGGGCATCGCAGGCACGTAAGGTCCGCAGAAGCGAATGGAAACTCACAGAAGCGAGTTTCCAGTAGCAACTCTAAGGTCGCAAAAGTGGAGGCAAGGGGAGCTGGGCAAGACCACAGAAGCGAGTCCGGAGACGTGAAGCAGGCACATAAGCAGCAGCAGGACCGCAAAAGCAGGACCACATATGCAGTTAGTTTTTCGAAGAAGCGGAACCCCTAGACAGATTACAAAACAGAGGGGTTCCGACATTCTTTGTCATTTGGGACATTTCAAGCATAAGTTTGGGCAATGTTTCAGAGCGAATTCATGGAAAAACTTGATGTAAGTCACTTGTGATCATTGTTAGTAAATAATATTAGATTATCATTGAGTATTTCGACTGTATTATATCTTTGTGCGGTGAAATTAAAGGATTTGGGCCTAGGGATTTCAAAATAAGAATTTGAGATTTGGAGGTCGAGTTGAGGTCGGATTTTGGTAAATTTGGTGTGGTTGGACTCGTGGTTGAATGGGCGTTCATATTTTATAGCTTTGGTCAGGTTCTGAGATTTGGGCCCCACAGGCGATTTTTGAGTTAAATTTCGGATTTTGTTGGAAAATTTGTATTTTCATATGGAATTAATTCCTAAATCGAATTATTTGTGGCTAGATTCGAGGCATTTGGATACCGATTCGCGAGGCAAAGGCATTGTAGAATAAAGAATTACACGATTTGAGGTAAGTAACAGTTCTAAATTTGGTCGTGAAGGTATGCAACCCTGTATTATGTGTTATGTGATTGGTTTTGAGGTGACGCACATGCTAGATGATGGGCGTGTACCGTAGGAATTGTGACTTGGTCAATTCCATGGATCTACGTAGTTGAATAATTTGTAGTTACTCGTACATTTTTCCACGTATTAGAGAAAATCGAACTATAAATCATGTTTAAACCATGTGTTGACATTGTTGGGACCCACAAATATCGTGTTCATGTTGAATTATCTGTTAAATTACTATTTTGTACTCAGTCATGATTTTACTTGCATATTACATCTCCGACTCTCTTGTTCATTATTGATGCATCATATCATTGTTGTTGTGCTGCTTATTATGATTTATGAGAGCCCAAGAGACTAGAGAGGTTGATGACTGAGTGAGGCTGAGGGCCTAATTGTGAGAATATTTATGGGATCGGGTTGCACGCCGCAACATGTTTTATTGATTTATGCCATGCTTGGCTTGTTGTAACGCTTGGGCTGAAAGAGCCCCTCCAGAGTCTGTACACACCCCAGTGAGTGCAAGTACCTACTGAGTGCGAGTTTCGAGTGATTGAGAGGAACGAGTGACTGCGAGGAAAGAGTGATCGTGGGGTTGGAGTGAATGGGAGGACTGAATGACTGTTGCTCTGAGAGGATGCATTGATTTCATTATTGTTGCACTTCAGCTGTCATATATCACTGTTTTTGGAAATTTCTGAAATACATTATCTTCTGTTTCAGTCAAATTTGATATGAAATTATTGTTTGAGTTTTAAATGTTGAACTTGGAAGCATGCCTACCTTCTTATGTTGGAAATTACTATAATTTGACTTAGCTATGAAGATCGTCACTATCTTCAACTCTTTATTTAGTATTGTTACTATCTGAGTTGGTTGTACTCATACTACACCCTACACCTCGTGTGCAGATCCAGGTACCTCCGGACATAGCGGTTGCTAGTATTTCAGAGCACTATCTGTTGGAGATTATCGAGGTAGTTGCTTGACGTTCGCAGACCTTGACTCTCTTCCTTAATGTTTTTGTACTGTTATATTTTCAGACAATGTTTTTATCAGTCAAACTTTGTTACCCTTTAGATGCTCATGTACTCGGTGACATCGGGTTTTGGGAGTGTATTTATATCCAGTATTTGTGGGATTTTCTCTTAACTTAATTATTATGTTTTCAGTATTTAAAAGAAAATGTGGGTTATTAATGTTGTTGGCTTGCCTAGTATTGAGATAGGCGCCATCACGATAGGTGTGATTTTTGGATTGTGACAAGTTGGTATCAGAGCCTAGCTTACATAGGTCTCACGAGTCATGAACATGTTTAGTAGAGTCTTGCAGATTGGTACGGAGACTTATGTACTTATCTTCGAGAGGCTGCCCAACCCTTAGGAAAATTTCACTTACTTGTAATTTATCGTGCGAATTTGTTGATTCCGGAAACTGAATTTTTGTTATTCTATTCTCTCCCAGATGGTGAGGACACGTATTACCGGATCAGATGGTTAGCTACCAGTTCCACCAGTTAGGGATGCGAGAGGTCGGGGCCGGGGACGAGGTAGAGGTCAAGGTATAGCTCGTACAACAATTGGAGAAGCACCTGTAGCACCACTAGTTGCTCCATCTCAGGAGCAAATTCCAAATATAGCTGAGCCGACCGGACCAAATTAAGCACCAGTTGTGCCTATTGTGATTCCAGACCTTCAGGAGGCTCTAGCACAAATATTGACAGTTTGCACTAGCCTTGCTTAGGTGGTTTCGGCTCAGCAAACACCAGCCACTTCTCAGGCTGGAGGAGGTGCTCATACCCCTGTTGCCCATACTCCAAAGCAGTTAGTGCAAGGGATTCAGATATTGGGGGCACTACCAGTCCAACCAGTTGCACCTGCTCAGGCCCTGGTAGTCCCTGTTATAGCTGATGATGAGTAGATGAGACTTGAGAGATTTGGGAGGCTTCGACCTCCATCATTTAGCGGTGTTGATTTAGAAGATGCTCAAGATTTTCTGGATAAGTGCCAGCGGATGCTTTGGACGGTGGGTATTCTAGAGACCAGTGGAGTCTCGGTCACTACTTTACAGTATTCTAGGGTTTCCTTCAGATGGCGGAAGGCTTATGAGAGGTGCAGGACGATCAGTGCAGCACCACTTATTTTTTGAATAGTTTGTGCCGCAGTCTCGCAGAGAGGAGCTGCGCAGACAATTTGAGCAATTATGTCAGGATGTCATGTTTGTGATGCAGTACGAGATGAGATTTTATGAGTTGGCTCGTCATGCAGTTTGGTTGGTTCTCATTGATAGGGAGAGGAGTAGAAGGTTCATTCATGACCTCACATATCAGCTGCAGTTACTTATGACTAGGGAGAGGGTATCTAGTGCTACTTTTGACGTGGTGGTGGACATTGCTCGAGAGATAGAGATGATACGTAGCCAGGAGTGTGGAGAGAGGGAGACCAAGAGGCCTCATGGACCATGTTGTTTCAGAAGCGTTCCTTCAGAGGGTTAGTTTTTCCACGGAAGGGGTCATCCTTACAGGCACGCTCGGACGGGTCATCTAGTTCACCGTGGTGCATCATCCAGCCATGGTTCATAGAGTTCTTATCAGGGTCAGTCATCTCTTAGTGCCCTTTCAGCCCAAAATTTGTCTCGTGCTCCTTTAATTTAGGGTTCATTTGCATCGGGTGCTTCTAGCAGTTATTCTGGTTTTCGGGGCCCGATTCAGTCCTCACCACCACCAGTACCGCAGAGTTACTTTGAGTGTGGTAAGTTCGGGCATATGTGGAGGCAGTGACCTCATCGCTCGAGAGGTTCAGTACAGAAGAGGAATCTTATTATGACTTCAGCACCAGTTACTTCACCACCGCCCAGCCAGCTCAGGATGGGGGGCAGTCAGCTAGGGGTCTCCCAAGAGGGGGAGGTTGATCAAGTGGCAGCCAGGGCCGATTCTATGCTTTTCTTGCCACGCCAGATGTCGTTGCATCAGATGCAGTGATCACATGTATTGCCTCAGTATGCCACATGGAAGCTTCTATATTACTTGACCCTAGTTTCACTTATTCATATGTATCATCATATTTTTCTCATTATCTGAATATGCCCCGTGAGTCCGTAGTTCCACCTGTTTGTGTATCTACGCTGGTGGGCGATACTATTATTGTGGACCGTGTGTATCAATCGTGTGTGGTAACTATTGGGGACTGGAGACTATAGTTGATCTCTTATTTCTTAGTATGGTTGATTTTAATGTAATCTTGGGTATGGATTGGTTGTCTCCATGTCATGTTATTCTGGACTGTCATGCAAATATCATGATATTAGCGATGCCGGGTTTGCAAAAGGTCGAATGGAGAGGTTCTCTAGATTATGTTCCTAACATAGTAATCTTTTATTTGAAGGCCCAATGTACGGTTGGGAAGGGGTGTTTGTTCTATTTGGCCTTTGTGAGAGATGTTGATGCAAACACTCCTATTATGGATTCTGTACCGGTAATGTGAGATTTTTAGGATGTATTTCCTGCAAACCTGTCGGGTATCCCACCCGACGGGCTATTGATTTCGTTATTGACTTGGTGTAGGGCAATCAACCCATTTCTATTTCTCCATATCATATGGCACCAACTCAGTTGAAAGAATTGAAAGAGCAACTTCAGGAACTTCTTGATAAGAGGTTTATTAGGCCTAGTCTGTCGCCTTGGGATGCACCAGTTCTGTTTGTGAAAAAGAAAGTTGGTCCTATGCCGATGCGCATCGACTACAGGCAGTTAAACAAAGTTACAATCAAGAACAAAAATCCTTTGCCGCGTATTGATGATTTGTTGACCAGCTTTAGGGAGCGAGGGTATTCTCCAAAATTTATTTGAGATTCAGGTATCACTAGTTGAAAATTCGGGATTTGTATATTTTAAAGATGGCATTCAGGACTCGTTTTGGTCACTATGAATTTCTCCTGATGTCTTTTGGGCTGACCAACACCTCAGCAGCATTTATGCACTTGATAAATAGTGTATTCCAGCCATATCTTGATTCATTTGTCTTAGTATTTATTGATGATATCCTGGTGTACTCACGTAGCCAGGAGGAGCATGCACAACACTTAGGTATTGTATTACATAGGCTGAGAGAGGAGAGACTTAATTCCAAATTTTCTAAGTGTGAGTTTTGGCTTAGTTCAGTGGAATTATTGGGACACATAGTGTCCAGTGAAAATATTAAGGTGGATCCGAAGAAGATAGAGGTAGTCTAGAGTTGGACCAGGCCATCTTCAGCTACTGAGATTTGGAGTTTTCTCGGCTTGGCCGGTTATTATCGTCGCTTCATGGAGAGTTTCTCATCTATTGCGGCGCCTGTGACTAAATTGACCCAGAAAAGTGCTCTTTTCGAGTGGTCAGATGAGTGTGAAGAGATTTTTAGAAGCTCAAGACAACTTTGACTATAGCCCCAGTATTGGTGTAGCCTACAGGTTCAGGGTCTTATACTCTGCATTGTGATTCATCGCGTATTGGTCTCGGTGTAGTGCTGATTCAAGATGGTAGGGTGATTGCCTATGCGTCCAGACAGTTAAAGGTACATGAGAAGAATTATACGGTCCATGACCTTGAGTTAGCAACTATTGTGCATGCCTAGAAGATTTAGCGACATTATTTGTACGGTGTCCATTGTGAGGTTTATACTGATCACCGGAGTCTACAACATCTGTTTAAACAGAAGGATCTTAATTTGTGGCAGCAGAGGTGGTTGGAGTTGCTCAATGATTATGATATCACCATTCTCTATCATCCTGGAAAGGCCAATGTGGTGGTCGATGCCTTACAAATGCCTTACAATTAAGTTTGGGCAGCTTAACATACTTACCGGTAGCAGAGAGGCCTTTAGCCTTGGATGTTCAGGCCTTGGCCAACCAGTTTGTCAGATTGGATATTTCC
>AWOL01S0276582.1:19210-59496 GCA_000715115.1 Nicotiana otophora
GCCGAGCCGAGTTTTGGCTTGTGTGGTTTCTCAGTCTTCTCTTTATGATCGTATCATAGAACATCAGTCTGATAACCCTCATTTGCTTGTCCTTAAGGACACGGTTCATCACGATGATGCCAAGGAAGTCAATATTGGGGATGACGGTGTATTACAGATGTAGGGGATGCTATGTGTGCCTAATGTAGATGGTTTACGTGAGTTGTTTCTCCAGAAGGCTCATAGATCGCGGTATGACATTCATCCAGGTGCCGCGAAGATGTATCAAGATTTGTGGCAGCACTATTGGTGGAGACGAATGAAGAAAGATATAGTTGGGTTTGTAGCTCAGTGTTTAAATTGTCAATAGGTAAAGTACAAGCATCAGATACCGGGCGGATTTCTTCAGAGACTTGAAATTCTGGAGTGGAAGTGGGAGCGTATTACCATGGACTTTGTAGTTGGGCTCCCACGAACATTGAGGAACTTTGATGTTGTTTGGGTTATTGTAGATTGGTTTACCAAGTCCGCGTATTTTATTCCAGCTGGTACTAATTATTCTTCGGAACGGTTGGTTGAGATTTATATCCGCGAGATTGTTCACCTACACAGTGTGTCGGTGTCCATTATTTCAGATCGGGGTACATAGTTTACATCACAGGTTTGGAGGGCAATACAGCGAGAATTAGGTACACATGTTCAGCTGAGTACAATATTTCGCTCTCAGTCGGACAGACAGTCCGGGCGCACTATTTATATATTGGAGGATATGCTACGCGCTTGTGTCATTGATTTTGAGGGTTCTTGAGATCCATTTCTGCCACTAGCAGAGTTTGCTTACAATAACAGACACCAATCGAGCATTCAGATGGCTCCTTATAAGGATTTATATGGGAGACGGCGTCAGTCTTCGGTGGGTTGGTTTGAGTTGGGAGAGACTAGGATATTGGGTACTGATTTGGTTCAAGATGCTTTGGAAAAGGTTAAAGTGATTCAGGAGCGGCTTCGCACGGCACAGTCTAGACAAAAGAGTTATGCCGACATGAAGGTCCGTGATCTTGCTTACATGGTTGGGGAGAAGGTTCTGCTCAAGATTTCACCCATGAAAGGTGTGTTGAGGTTCGGGAAGAAGGGAAAGTTGAGCACTCGATATATTGTGCCTTTTGAAATACATAAGAAGATTGGGGAGGTAGCTTATGAACTTCCTTTGCCACCTAGTCTATCGGATATTCATCCAGTGTTTCATGTATCCATGATCCGAAAGTACGTCGGAGATCCATCTCATGTTTTGGATTTCAGCACAGTGTTATTGGATGGAAATTTGACTTATGATGTGGAGCCGATGGCCATTTTAGACCGCCAGGTTCGAGCGCTGATATTAAAGAACACAACTTTAGTGAAAGTGCAGTGCAGAGGCCAGCCAGTCGGAGAAGCTACCTGGGAGATTGAGAGGGAGATGCAGAGCAAATATCCACATCTATTTGAGGCTCCAAGTATGATTCTAAACTCGTTCGAGGACTAACGTTTGTTTAAGAGGGGGAGAATGTAAAGATCCGGATGGTCGTTTTGAGTATTACAACCTCGTTCCCCCATTTACTGCTCAAATTGTACTTTATAATTGTTTTGTGACTTGCTAGGGTAATTGGTTCGGGTCCGGTGAGGTTTTGGAATGAATTGGAACACTTAATTCCAAGGTTTAAAACTTAAGTTAAAAAAGTTGACCGGATGTTGACTTATAGGTAAACGACCCCGGAATAGAATTTTGATGATTCCAATAGCTCTGTATGGTAATTTTGGACTTAGGAGCGTGTCTGGAAAATTATTTGGAAGTCCGTAGTTAAATTAGGCTTGAAATGGCTAAAATAGAAATTTTAGTTTGGAAGTTTGATCGAGGAGTTGACTTTTTGATATCGGGATCGGAATCCGATTCTGGAAATCGGAATAGGCCCGTCATATCATTTATGACTTGTGCGCAAAATTTGAGGTAAATGACTAAGTTTGTATGATGTTTTAGGACTTGTGGTAAATTTGGTTGAGGACTCGGGCGCCTCGGGAGAGTTTCGAATGGTTAACGGATCAAATTCGGAGTTAGAAGAAATCTGAAAGATTTTTCCTTCTGGTGCAATCGCACCTGCAGAATTGGCTCGCAGGTGCTAGCTCGCAGAAACGGGATGGGCATCGCAGGTGCGTAAGGTACACAAAAGCGGACGAAAACTCACAGAAGCGAAGGCAAGGGGAGTTGGGAGAGACCGCAGAAGCGGAAGCATGACCGCAAAAGTGGGACAGCAGATGCGGTTAGTTTTCCGCTGAAACGGAACCCCTTGACAAATTACAAAATAGAGGGGTTCCGACATTTTTGTCATTTGGGACATTTCAAGCACGGTTTTGGGTGTTTTGTCAGAGGGAATTCATGGGAAAACTTGAGGTAAGTCACTTATGATCATTGTTAGTCAATAATATTGGATTATCATTGAGTATTTCGACTATATTATATGTTTTTGAGGTGAAATTAGAGAATTTGGGCCTAGGGATTTCGAAATAAGAATTTGAGATTTGGAGGTCGAGTTGAGGTCGGATTTTGATAAATTTGATATGGTTGGACTCGTGGTTGAATGGTCGTTCATATTTGGTAACTTTTGTCGGGTTCTGAGACGTGGTCTCCACGGAAGAGTTTTGAGTCAAATTATTTGTGGCTTGATTCGAGGCGTTTGGAGGCCGATTTGCGAGGCAAAGGCATTGCAGAATAAAGAATTACACGGTTTGAGGTAAGTAACATTTCTAAATTTGGCCGTGAGGGTATGAAACCCCGGATTATGTGTTATGCGATTGATTTTGAGGTGACGCACATGTTAGGTGACGGGCGTATGGGCGTGCACCGTAGGAATTGTAACTTGGTCAATTCCATGGATCTGTGTAGTTGAATAATTTATTGTTACCCGCACATTTTTCCACGTATTAAAGAAAATAGAACTATAAATCATGTTTAAACCATGTGTTGACACGGTTGGTGTCATGACCCAATTTCCTATAGGTCATGATGGTGCCCAACACCACAGCTAGGCAAGCCAACTAGTGATGGAAATATATATTTATTCCTTTAAAAATATTATTTTCCGAGTAATTAAACTCTTCTTACTTGTAAGAATTTAAGAAAATATGAAAAATCAAATAAATTAAAAACCATGAAAATAATTAAGTCCAAAATTCTACTAGTGTATGTGCCAATACCTGGTGTTACACGTGTATGAGCATCTAGTAGATTATACAAAAAGTATAAATACTGTCTAAAATAAAATAGACAGCATACAAATACAAGAGGAGACTCAAGGGCTGCAGGACGACTCAAGAAGCAGCTTACCACTAAGTCTAAGGGTATCTGGGGTAAGCTCCAGTAGGACCACCTATCGCACCTATCTCAGGTTCGGCACAAAAAGTGCAGCAAGCATAGCATGAGTTTGTAAACAACGTGTACCAAGTAAGTATCAAGTCTAATCTCGAAGAAGTAGTGATGAGAGGTTGACTTTGACACTCACTATGGGCCAATAATATTACAATAGAAATATTTAATTAAACATGATTTTTAGGTGAACAACAATAATTTTCTTAACAAGCAGAAATAATTAATTCCTTAAATTTCAATAATTCCCAATTTATCAATTAGCTTCACAAGCTGCAATTAACATATCAAGATATCGTGTAATTATTATTATTAGGCACGATTTCTGCCGAAGTCGTACGACCCGATCCAGAGTGTCATGTACACTGCCGAGGGACGTGCGGCACGATCCATAGATGCATCTATACTACCGAGACGTTCGGCCCGCTTCACAAGAAAGGACGACATTTTCTTATGAGCCTCCGTAATGAGAAGTTATTATAATAGGGCTAACACAGAAGGTTGTACAATTTCTATTAACAATAAAATAATTTACACAAAAGATTCAAGTATATGAAGTTTCGATCTTTTACTATTTTCTCTAACAATTTACAATATAATTCCAGTAATTTAATTATAGTAAAGATGCTATTATCACAAGTAATTCATGATTTGAGTTCTAAACTACCCGGACATAGCATAATTAGTAGCTACGCACGGACTCTCGTTACCTCATGCGTACGTAACCCCCACAAGAAAAAATTATTAATGTGAATCACCTATGGGGTAATTTCTCTCTTACAAGGTTAGACAAGATACTTACCTTGTCTCAAAGTCCACTTCCCGATCACAATGTCGTGTAAAAAGCCCAATTCGGTGCAGAAAAATCTGAAACTATCCAAATGTTTTATAAAATAATTAATACATGCTTAATAATTCAAAATTAGACTATTAAATAAACTACCCTACCCCAAATGGTAAAGTGTTTTAAATTCACCCTGGGCCCACGTGCTCAGATTCCGGAAATGTTCGGAGAAAATCCTTACCCATACTCTCAAGATCTCAAATATACAATTTCCATCCAATTCTATAACCATTTTCGGGGTTAAAATCTTATTTTTATAAAAAATCTAGGATTTTCATCTAAACCCTTCGCGAACTGATATGGGTCTCGCGAATGCGAAGGCTTGCTGGCCTTCCCTTCGCGAACGCGTAGGGAAAATCCTTCCTCTTTCGCGAACGTGTATCGTCCATCGTGAATGTGTAGGAAAAAACTCTTGGGCTTCGTGAACGTGTCACTCTCCACGTGAACGCGAAGGGAAAATGCCCAGCTCCATATTTTCCTTATTCGCGAACGCGAGGGTCCTTTCGCGTTCGCGAAGAAGGAAACCAGGACTGGAAATTTTGGTTTTTCCAACTTAGCTCCGGGTGGTTTAAAACTCACCCGAGCCCCTTAGGACCCCATCCAAATGCACCAACAAGTCTGTAAACATAACATGAACCTGCTCAAACTCACAAAACATGCAAATCAACAATGAAACTAAGAATCGCACCCCTAAACCAAATTGGATCAAAATATGAACTTCAAGTTTCAAAATTCCTGCGAACGCACCAAATCAGACTTATACTACACGGAATGACACCAAATTTTGCGTGCAAGTCTTAAATCACCTTACAAAACTATTCCCAAACTCGGTATTCCAAACAGACCTCAATTACACCAAAACCTACTCCAAACCAAATTTAAAGAACCTTAAACCTTTAAATAATTGATTTTCACTATTAAACGCTGAAACACTCCTGGGTTGTCCAAAACCCGATTCGAATATTCACCTAAGTCCAAAATCATCATACGAACCTATTGGAACCGTCAAATCCCGATTCCGGTTTGGTTTTCTCAAAATGTTGACCGAAGTCAAACTTGGGCTTTTAAAGCCAAACTAAGGAATCAAGTGTTCCGATTTCAACCCGAACACTTCCAAATCCCGAACCAACCATCCCCCGCAAGTCATAAATTAATAAAAGCACATTCAAGGAGTTTTATTTAGGGGAACGGGTTCTAAAAGTCAAAATAACCGGTTGAGTCATTACATTCTCCACCTCTTAAACAAACGTTCATCCTCGAACGGGTTTAGAATTATACCCGGAGTGTTGAATAAGTGTGGATATCTGCTCCGCATGTCCTCCTCGGCCTCCCAAGTTGCTTCCTCGACTGGTTGGCCCCTTCACTGTACTTTTACAATAGTAATCTTCTTGGGCCTCAACTGGCGAACCTGTTTATCAACAACGGTGACCGGTTCCTCTTCATAACCCAAACTCTTATCTAGATGAACCGTGATGAAGTCTAACATATGTGGTAGGTCGGCATGATACTTCCGGAGCATAGATACGTGGAAAACCAGATGAACACCTGATAGACTAGGAGGAAAAGCAAGCTCATAAGCAACCTCCCTAACTCGTCTCAACACCTCAAATGGGCCTATAAACCTTGGGCTCAACTTGCCCTTTTTCCCAAATCTCATGATTTCCTTCATCGGCAAAACCTTCATGAGAAGTTTTTCACCCACCATAAACGATAAATCACGTGCTTTTTGATTTGTGTAACTTTTTTGTCTGGACTGCGCTTTACGAAGTCTCTCCTGAATTAATTTTACCTTTTTCAAGGCATCATTTACCAAATCAGTACCATGCAACTTAGCCTCACCAGTCTCAAACCATCCGATGGGCGAACGACATTGTCAACCATATAAAGCCTCAAATGGATCCATCTCGATACCTGAATGGTAACTGTTATTATAAGCAAACTTGGCCAAACACAAGAAATGATCCCACTAACCTCCAAAGTCAATCACACATGCCCTGAGCATATCCTCCAAAATCTGAACTGTCTGCTCCGGCTGCTTGTAGGTCTACGGATGAAAGGCTGTGCTGAGCTCTACACGGGTCCCCAATTCACTCTGTACTGCTCTCCAGAAATGTGAAGTAAAATGATGGCCTCTATCCGATATGATGGAAATTAGCACACCGTGCAACCGAACTATCTCCTGAATATAAATCTTGGCCAACCTCTCCGAAGTATACGTAGTCACAACCAGAATAAAATGTGCCGACTTGGTCAACCTATCGACAATGACCCAAGCTACATCAAACTTCTGCAAGGTCCGCGGCAAGCCAATTACAAATTCTATAGTAATGCGTTCCCATTTCCACTCTGGTATAGTCATCTGTTGAAGTAGGGCACCTGGCCTCTGTTGCTCATATTTGACTTGCTGGCAATATGGAGACCTAGCTACATATTCAACTATGTCCCTTTTCATCCTACGCCACCAATAATGCTGCCTCAAGTCACGATACATCTTTGTAGCACCTGGATAAATGGAATGCCGAGAACTGTGTGCCTCCTCTAGAATCCTTTTCCTCGGTCCATCCACATTAGAAACACATAGACGATCCTGGTGTTGCATAACACCATACTCACCAATAGTTACTTCCTTGGCACCACCCTGTAGTACCATTTTTCAAAGAATCATTAAGTGTGGATCATCATACTGCCGAGCCTTGATCAGCTCAAATAGTGAAGACTGGGCCACAACATATGCAAAAACTCAGCTGGGCTCTGAAATATCCAACCTCAAAAGTCTGTTAGTTAAGGACTGAATATCCAAAGCTAATGGCCTCTCATCTACTGAAATGAAAGCCAAACTACCCATATTCTCTACCTTTCTACTCAAGGCATCTGCAACCACATTTGCTTTGCCCGGTGATACAAGATAGTAATATCATAATCTTTTAGTAACTCAATCCATCTGCGTTATCTCAAATTTAGGTCTCTCTGCCTGAACAAATACTGTAAATTACGATGATCGGTGTAAACTTCACAAGACACCCCATAAAGATAATGCCTCCAAATCTTAAGAGTGTGAACAATTGCAGCTAACTCCAAATCATGTACCGGGTAACTCTTCTCGTAGGGTTTCAGCTGACGTGAGGCATATGCAATGACTCGCCCCTCCTGCATTAATACACAACCCAAACCAACGCGTGAAGCGTCACAATACACTGTATACATCCCCGAACCAGAAGGCAACACTAACACTGGTGTTGTAGTCAATGTTGTCTTGAGCTTCTAAAAGCTCACCTCACAATCATCAGACCATCGAAACGGAGCACCCTTCTGGGTTAATTTGGTCAAAGGTGCTGTAATAGATGAAAATCTCTCCACGAACCGACAATAATAACCTGATAACCCTAGGAAACTCCTGATCTCAGTCACTGAAGTGGGATGATTCCAATTCTGAACTGCCTCGATCTTTTTGGGATCAACTTTAGTGCCCTCGCCCGATACAATATGCCCCAAGAATGCTAAAGAATTTAGCCAAAAATCACATTTGGAAAACTTAGCATATAGCTTTTGTTCCCGCAGTGTATGAAGCACCACTCTCATATGCTGCTCGTGCTCCTCTTTACTGTGCGAGTAGATTAGAATGTCATCAATGAAGACAATGACAAACGAATCAATATATGGCCTGACTACCCTGTTCATCAAATTCATAAATGCCGTCGGGGCTTTAGTCAAACCAAAAGACATCACCAGAAATTCATAATGACCATATCCAGTCCAGAAAGCAATCTTTGGAACATTCGAATCCCGAATCTTCAACTGATGGTACCTCGACCTCAAGTCGATCTTAGAGAACACCCCAGCACCCTGAAACTGGTCAAATAGATCATCAATACGCGGCAATGGGTACTTGTTCTTAATAGTAACTTTGTTCAATTAGTGATAATCAATACACATTCGTATTGTTCCATCCGTTATCTTCACGAATAATACCGGTGCACCCCAAGGCGATACACTCGGTCTGACAAACCTTTTGGCTAGTAACTCCTCAAGTTTCTCTTTCAATTCCTGCAATTCTTTCAGATCCATGCGATACGGTGGGATAGATTTAGGTTGGGTATCTGGAGCCAAATCAATACAAAAATCAATATCACGATCTGGTGGCATGCCTGGAAGATCTAAATGAAATACATCTGAGAACTCCCGAACTACATGCACTGAATCAATAGTCGGAGTCTCTGTAGTAGTATCCCGAACATAGGCCAGATAATCCAAACAACCCTTCTCGACCATATGTCGAGCTTTTAGAAGGAAATAACTTGATTAGGTGCGCTGACAGACGAACCCTTCCACTCCAACCTAGGAAATTTCGGCATTGCCAAAATAACAGTCTTAGCATGGCAATTTAGGACGACATGATATGGGGATAGCCACCCCATGCCCAGGATAATCTCGAAGTCGGTCATATCAAGAAGCAAAAGATCTGCTCTAGTCTCATAACCACAGAATGTAACAACACAAGACCGATAGATCTGATCCACAACAACAGAATCACCCACAGGAGTGGACATATAAATAGGAGTACTCAAGTACTCTCGAGAAACACCCAGGAAATGAGCAAATAGAGATGACACATATGAATACATAGATCCTGGATCAAATAATACGGAGGAATCTTTGCCGCAAATAGAAATAATACTTGTAATCACGGCATCCGAGGCTTCTGTATCTGGTCTGGCCAGAAAAGCATAGAACTGAGCTGGAGCGCCAACTGGCTGGCCTCCACCTAACTAGCATCCACCTCTAGCACGACCCCTACCCATCTGGCCTCCACCTCTAGGTGGTCGGACGACTGGTGGAGCAACTGGTATGGTAATCATAGGTTGTTGACCCTACTGCACTGGTCTACCCCGTATCCTAGGGCAGAATCGCCGCATGTGACTGAAATCCCTGCACTCGTAACAACCTATCAGTGTGATGGGATGCTGACTAGAAGTCTGGCCTGGTGACCTGAATACCTACTGGAAGAACCCTGAATAACTGGTGGGCGATAAGAACTCTCTGGAATAACACTGAAATACGGTCACACTGGGGCACCCCGATGAGGCGATGGTGCTGGATATGGGGGCCTGCTGGACTGCCCTCTCACAAACTGACCTCTACCTCTAGACGAAGCACCTTTAAACTCCCAAGAATACCTAAACCGCTTATCCCTCATAACTTACTCTCGGCTACACTGACGCACACCCTCAATCCTTTGGGCTATCTCCACAACCAACTCATAAGAAGTCCCCATCTCAACCTCTCGGGCCATAGTGGCCTGAATGTCAGTATGTAATCCTGCAACAAACCTCCGCACTCTCTCCATATCTATAGGGAGTATCATAAGTGCATGGTGATATAACTCAGAGAACCTCGCCTCATAATCGGCCACTGACATCTGACCCTGCTGGAGCTGCTCAAACAGAAACCGCAACTCTTCCCTCTAGGAGGGTGGAATATACATGTCCAGGAAAATACGGGTGAACCTATCCCAAGTCATGGGAGGAGAATTTGCTGGTCTGCCAAAAAGATAAGACTTCCTCCATCTGCGAGCTCTACCCTCCAGTTGAAAAGTAGCAAAGTCTACCCCATGAGACTCTGATATCGTGTCCCTGTATCGATCAACGAAATCATGTGGATCCTCATGTCACTCACCCCCAAATACAAGAGGATGTAGTCTAGTTCATCTGTCCAATATCTTCTCCGGCTCGGCGGCTGGTCTAGGCTCTGGTGTAGCTGTTGCCACTGGCTGGACTCCACCCACGGGAAGGGCACCCTGGGTCAGATATACAGTAGTTGCCTGCCCATGAGCATGTGCGGTAGGGGTCTGTGCTCCCCCGACTGCCTGAGATGTGGCTGGGTCTGCCAGAAATAAACTGGCCTGAGTCATAGTGTCCATGAACCGCAGCATACGGCCCATGACCTCTTGGAATCCCGGTGCAAACGTGAAATCCACTGGATCTCGCTCTTCCACGGGCACCTCGCCATGTTCCTCAATAATAGGATCCTCTATTAGACCCACTGGTGGCATAACTGGAATACTTTTAGGACGTCCTCGTCCCCTACCATGGGTTGGAGCCCTCCCTCGGCCACTGTCTTGGCCTCTAACAATAGGGGGAGTAGCTCTTCCCTGGTCTAAAACCTCATTAGAGCGTGTTCTCACTATCTGTGAGAGAATACAAGAAAAATATTTAGTACTACATTATTTGCACGATGGGAGATGAAGAAAGGTAGTTTTCCTAATACCCTATAGCCTCTCGAATATAAGTAGAGACGTCTCTGTACCGATCCGCAATACTCTATTAGACCTGCTCATAACTTATGAGACCTACATAAACTTAGTAGTGCTCTGATACCATGTTGTCACGACCCAATTTCCTATAGGTCATGATGGCGCCCAACACCACAACTAGGCAAGCCAACTAGTGATTTAAACATATATTTATTCCTTTAAAAATAAGTTTTTCAGAGTAATTAAACTCTTCTTACTTGCAAGAATTTAAGAAAATATGAAAGATCAAATAATTTAAAAAGCATGAAAATAATATAGTCCAAATTCTACTAGTGTGTGTGCAAAGACCTGGTGTCACAAGTGTATGAGCATCTAGTAGATTATACAAAAAGTATAAATACTGTCTGAAATAAAATAGACAGAATACAAATACAAGAGGAGACTCAAGGGCTGCAGGACGACTCAAGAAGCAGCTTACCACTAAGTCTAAGGGTATCCGGGGTAAGCTCTAGTAGGACCACCTGTCACACCTGCCTTAGGTCCTGCATAAAAAGTTCAGCAAGCGTAGCATGAGTATGTAAACAACGTGTACCCAGTAAGTATCAAGTCTAATCTTGAAGAAGTAGTGAGGAGAGGTCGACTTTGACACTCACTATGGGCCAACAATATTACAATTGAAATATTTAATTAAACATGATTTTTAGGTGAACAACAATAATTTTCTTAACAAGCAGAAATTATTAATTCCTTAAATATCAATAATTCCCAATTTATCAATTAGCTTCACAAGATGCAATTAACAAATCAAGTTATCGTGTAATTATTATTATTATTAGGCATGATTTATGCCGAGGTCGTACGTCCCTATCCAGAGAGTCGTGTACACTGCCGAGGGACGTGCGGCACGATCCATAAATGCATCTATACTGCCTAGGCGTTCGGCCCGCTCCACAAGAAAGGAGGACATTTTCTTATGAGCCTCCGTAATGAGAAGTTATTATAATAGGGCTAACACAGAAGGTTGTACAATTTCTATTAACAATCAAATAATTTACACAAACAATTCAAGTATATGAAGTTTCCATCTTTTACTATTTTCTCTAACAATTTGCAATATAATTCTAGTAATTTAATTAAATTAAAGATGTTATTATCACAAGTAATTCATGATTTGAGTCCTAAACTACCCGGACATAGCATAATTATTAGCTACGCACGGATTCTCGTCACCTCGTGCATACGTAGCCCCCACAATTATAAACAATTATTAATGTGAATCACCTATGGGGTAATTTCTCTCTTACAAGGTTAGACAAGATACTTACCTTGTCTCAAAGTCCACTTCCCGATCACAATATCGCGTAAAAATCCCAATTCAGTGCCGAAAAATCCAAAACTATCCAAATGTGTAGAATTAACTTACCTTCAAGTTGCTAGTTGAAATCCCCTCTCAAAAAGATCTAAAATCACCCAAGAATGGAAGAAATGGGGTTAAAAATGGTGAAATCCTGTTTTTAAGATATTCTGCCCGATATAGTGGACCCCTTCTTCACGAACGCGGTCAGTGCCTCGCGTTCGTGAAGGCAAAACTCACAGCCTTAAAATTTACCCTTTGCGAAAGTGACAGGGGTCTCCTGAACGCGAAGGCTTACTGGCCTGCCCTTCGCGAATGCGTAGGGAAAATACTTCCTCTTTCGTGAACGCATGTCGTCCCTCATGAACGCGAAAGCCAAAGGCAAATGCCCATCTCCAAATTTTCCTTCTTCGCGAATGCGAGGGTCCTTCTGCGTTCGCGAAGAAGGAAACCAGAACTGGAAATTGTGGTTTTTCCAACTTAGCTCCAGATGGTTCAAAACTCACCCGAGCCTCCCGGGACCCCGTACAAATGCACCAACAAGTCAATAAACATAACACAGACTTGCTCGAACTCTCAAAACATGCAAATCAACAACGAAACTAAGAATCGCACCCCAAAACCAAATTGGATCAAAATATGAACTTCAAGTTTCTAAATTCCTCTAAACGCGCCGAATCATACTTATACTACCGGGGAATACGGAACTATTCCCAAACTAGGAATAACAAACAGACCTCAATTACTCCAAAACCTACTCCAAACCAAATTTAAAGAACCTTAAACCTTTAAATAATTGATTTTCACTATTAAGCGCTGAAATGCACCCGAGTTGTCCAAAACACGATTCGAACATGCGCCCAAGTCAAAAATCATCATACGAACATATTAGAACCGTCAAATCCCAATTCCGGGATTATTTTCTAAAAATGTTGACTGAAGTCAAACTTGGGACTTTAAAGTCAAACTAAGGAACCAAGTGTTTCGATTTCAACCCGAACACTTTCAAATCCTAAATCAACAATCCCCGCAAGTCATAAATTAATAAAAGCACATACGAAGAGTTTTATTTATAGGAACGGGGTTCTAAAAGTCAAAAAGACCGGTTGGGTCATTACAGTTGGGACCCACAGAGGTCGTGTACATGTTGAATTATCTATTAAATTACTATTTTGTACTCAGTCACGGTTTTACTTGCATATTACATCTCAGTCTCTCTTGTTCATTATTGATGCATCATATCATTGATGTTGGGCCACTTATCATGATTTCCGAGAGCTCGAGAGACTAGAGAGGTTGATGACTGAGTGAGACCGAGGGCCTAATTGTGAGGATATTTATGGGATCGGGTTGCACGCCACAACATGTTTTATTGATTTATGCATCGAGGTAGTTTCTTGACGTCCGCAGACCTTGACTCTCTTCCTTTTAGTTTTTATATTGTTCTATATTTTCAGACAGTGTTTTTATCAATAAGACTTAGTTACCCTTTAGATGGTCATGTATTCAGCGACATCGGGTTTTGGGAGTATTTATATCTAATATTTGTGGCATTTTATCTTAACATAATTATTATGTTTTTAGTATTTAAAAGAAAATATGGGTTATTGATGTTGTCGGCTTGCCTAGTTTTGAGATAGGCTCCATCACAACAGGAGTGATATTTGGGTCGTGACAACATGAGAATGTAATTCATTCCACAATTAAACAACATGAAGCAAACTCTTCTCAACACGAGACTGTACGTCACATTAAGACATAAATCAAGCACACAATAGTCATCTTACATCTCAAGCAAACTCATAACTTGAGATTGTACGTCACATCAGGACATAAATCAAGCACCCAATCGTCCTTTTACATCTCAAGCAAACTCTTCTCAACACTTTCGAACCATCCGAACACTCCCCGCAGTCACATGATACTCATAATATAGCCGTCTAATCACTCATTGAACCACAAATTCCAGTAATATGGATACTACTAGACTTATAAGCCCAATAGCACGTGCTCACACAACCAAAATCCCCGTGCTCAAGCTACAGCCAAAACCCAGCCTCAAGTCCTCCAGGCTAGCCCATCATCAACACACAAAAATCATATCTCACACGTCATCCATGGAATCACAAGCCGTCGATGCATAACTGATATTGGGCGCTCACATGCCCATACGAATACGTGGAAGGTATTCAAAGAGTTATGCTTCAAGTTGAATCAGTGACGCACGAAAAGGAAAGAAATATGGAAAGTTTATCCTAAATGCCATGTAGCCCCTCGAAGATAGGTATGGACATCATCATACCGATTCACAAGACTCTACTAGACACTTGCTCATGACTCATAGAACCAATTAACCTAGAGCTCTGATACCAACTTATCACGACCCAAAATCTAACTAGTCGTGATGGTACCTAACCCAACCCGCTAGGTAAGCCAATTAATAGTTATACAAATTTAATGAGATTTATCAAGAAAATAAATGATAAAACAATTGCTTTTATACAAGAATTTTCCAAGGACCGGTAGTACAAATCATTAGCTTCTAAGATTTAGAGTTTACAAAGCTGGTATGAAATAAATACGTCATTTGTTTGAAAAATACATGAACGAATTAAAAATTCTGAAGCTTCGAAGGACAAAAGGCAGTTGTAACCGGAACGCAGGTACATCTTCAAATCCAACTCCCGCCATATACATCAACATCTGCACGCAAGGTGCAGAAATATAGTAGGAGTACAACCGACCCTATGTACTCAATAAGTAACAAACCTAGCCTTAGGTTGAAAGTAGTGACGAGCTAGGATAAGGGTCGGAGTCCAACTCCAATAACCAGCAACAGTTCATAACAATATAAATAAGATGAACAAGAAATAACTCGGAGATATGATGCTCACATATATGATGCTCAGCTCGTTCACCGTTACTGTGAGCACCTAATTTTTGACTATATTTGCATTTTTATCACTTTCTACTATGTAAATATTTTCAGACATTTAATATATTGTTTAGCTTTGTTACATTTTTTTTATATATAGGGTACAAATTAATAAAAATTTAAAAGGTCAATTATTACTATTAGTATTATTTTTATTTTTATTTTTATTTTTATCCTTATTTTTAAATAAAATAAATTTAAAAACCGAAAATTAGATTAAATATAAAATATTTTTAAATTTCGGATGGGAATAAAAAATAGAAAAAGTAGATATATTGAATTAAAAAAGTAAAAGTAAAAGTAGGCGGAACTTGTTTAATAAAAAAGTAAAAGAAAGTGGAAAATTAAAAAGAAATAAAAGTAAAAGAATGTGGAAATATTAAAAATGAAAAGTAAAAGAAAGTTGGAATTAAAAAATAAAAGTAAATGTAGCTGAAAATGTTTATAAAAAAAAGTAAAAGTAAGTGAAAATTTTTAAAAAACGAAAAGTAAAATAAGTGGGAAATAATAAAAAAAAAGTAAAAAAAGTGAGAATTTAAAGAGAATAAAAGTAAAAAAAGTGAGCAATTAAAAAATAAAAGTAAAGGAAATTAGGGAATTTATTTTGTTTTTTTAAAAAAAGAAGAAAAATGAGAAGTGGAAATTCTTTTTAATAAAAATAAAATAAAAAAAAACTAAAAATTCTAAAACACTTTCTATAAATAGAAGAAATATGCGAGGAGAAAAAGGGAGAGAGAAGGAGAAAACATAGAGAGGAGGGAATTGAGAGAAATATTTTTGCTTATTCCATGCTAAGAGAATTTCTATTCGTGTCATTCTTTCTTCGGCTTTCTTTCGAAAAAATCCAGCAATCCATCACCAAACTCTAACCCCGAAACCAACTGGAAACCAAGCTAAAGAGCACGACAAAAACGAGCCGATAACCCAGCAAAACAGTCCCCTTTTGTACAGAAAAATATCATCTCCAAAGTTTAATCGTCGAGTTCGAGCTCCGTTTGTTGATTTTGGTCGAGGCTCCATTTGCATCCTTGTCCATTATTCGAGCTTCAAAACAGTCTTGTAAAGGTCCATTTCTCCCATCATTATTTTGTTAAGATATTATGCTTGAATATATAATTTGATCTTATTTAGCTTCATGAAGATTGAATTTTTTTTCTGTATTAATTGTTAGGTCTCATTAGTTTTGTTAAAGTTTTTTACTTTCTTGTTTGATTAACATGAAGATTGATGAAAACATGATTTTTGGGTACGTAGTGAATGTTTGAACTTTGGGGATAAAATTCATGTCTGCTAGTTGAAATTAAAAAATAAGGTTTGGACTTTTTAAAAAAAAGATGATTTTGTCCGTTGGTTGGGCTTTGATTAATGAAACATGTACTGCTGCAATTGAATAATGGATAGTGGAGTAGCTTGATGAACTAGTAACTGGGCATACTCATTAATTGGCTTTAAAAAATCAATTGTTCTATGATCAATTTTAAGTTATCCGGGCCAGAATAATTAAGATCAAAAGCTGATCCTTTTCCACAATTGATTTCATAATTCATGGCCTTACTAGTCTCAAATCTTAGGAGACTAAATAATATCCGAACCTCGTAGCTTTCTTTAGGCGCGATTAATAATAAATGACCGTGACTATGGGTACGGTTCCCGTGGCATAGTCATGATACATAATTCTAAACTCAAGTGCGCGTTTCACGCGACTTGATCCTAACTTCAAATAATAAAAATCAACATGTTGTAGATTCCGGGTGCGTTTCATGTGACGCAATTCGTAATATGTACAAAAACAAGAGAGTGCGCGACATCACGACTTGTTTAAATAAATTTCATAATGTTTTAAAATAATTAAAAGCGGTATAGAAGCATTAACACATAAAGGGTTCTAAAACATGTATTAAATCAGATAATTGGGCCAATTATTAATAGTTGAGTGACCGTACTAAAATCACGGAATCCGGGAGTACCTCATACTTTCTCATGGGTTAACAAAATTCCTTACCCGGTGTTCTGGTTTTCGCGGACCTTAAAACAGAGTCAAATTTCCATGATTTAGGATTTAAAATAAATCGGTGACTTGGGACACCATTAATTATTCCAATTGGAGACTCTAAACTAAATTAAATAATCTCATTTCGACTAATGTTACTTTAATTAAAAAACTCCCTACCCCCTGAAAAAAGGAGGTGTGACAGTTACTGAAAATAGGTAAGCTTTTCAAGTATAACAGTAAATCCCTATGCCTACATGTAAATGTATGCGTGCCAACTGTAATAAAATGCAGTGATGAAACCATATGCATACTCTCAGTGAATCAATGCACTCAGTCCTCCCAATCACTCATATCCTCACAGTCACTCAGTCCTTATAGTCACCCAATCCTCTCAGTTACTCGACACTCGCACTCAGTAGGTACCTGCGCTCACTGGGGTGTGTACAGACATCAGAGGGGCTCCTTCATCCCAAGCTCTATAATAAGCCAATCATGGCGTAAATCAATAGCAGCTGCTGCGGTGTGCAGCCCGATCCCATCATAAATTAATAATACTTGCTGCGACGTGCAACTCGATCCTATAAATATCCTCACAATTAGGTCCTTGGCCTCACTCAGTCATCAATCTCTCTAGTCTCTCGGGCTCACAATGTCATGAAATTCAGCCCAAAAATAATGATGCGATGTATCAATAAATGGTAACAAAGACTGAGATATGATATGCATATGAATGTGCACAACTGGGAATGTAATTGCAATGTGAACAAATAACTCAACAACATAGATGACCTCAGTGGGTCCCAACAGAATAAGAATGTAGCCTAAACACAGTTTCTAACATAAATCACACCTCAATGGCTCTAGTACGTATAGATTTTATGGTTACAGATAAGATCAGGTAACTATACAATACCACAGAAATAACAGAGTCACAGTTCACAAGGTGCACGCTCACACGCTCGTCACCTACCATGTGCGTCACCTCATCACCAAACACATAACACGTATATTCCAGGTTCATACCCTCAACACCAAGTTTAGAAGTATTACTTACCTCGAATAAGCCAAATCTAATATCGAGCAAGCCAAACGATGCTCCAAATATGCCATCCCGCGTGTACCGACCTCCAAACGTTTGAAACTGGACAAAATCAACTCAAGAATATCAAATATTGGCTAAGGAAACAATTTCAAATGATAAAGGTCGAATCTTTAATCAAAACTCCAAAGTCAACCAAAATGTCAAACCCGGGCTCGCACATCGGAGTATGACGAAACTTATAAAATCCGACAACTCATTCAATTACGAGTCTAACCATACTAGTTTTACTCAAATACGACTTTAAATCGATGTTCAAAACTCAAATATTTACTCTATGAAACTTTGGACAAAATCACCCAATTTTCTCTTTAAAATTCACAATCCAATTACCAAACATGAAGATAGATTCACTAACTATAACCAAAACCGAGTAGAGAACACTTACCTCAATCCATATGGTGACAATATCCCCAACAATTGCCCAAATCCAAGCTCTCCAACTCGAAATATGACCAAATGAATAAACCCTCAATATTAAATATTATTGTCCAGCTGTTCTGCCTCATTTCGTATGACAAATGATCCCGAAACTCACTTTTGATGCCTCCAGTGGATTCCTTGTGAAATTGCAGTGATGTTAGGCTTTTGAATCACTCCATTTGACCTTACAATGAAGGAGATATGTTGGTTTCAATATAGTGTAGATTTTTAAATACGAAGTTAGTGGCAATTGCATAATTAATCTGAAAAATCTGGCAACCCAATTCTTAATAAAATGACAATAAACTCCTCAACGATGTCCAAATTAGACGATTTATTTTGCTATGGCTCTGCAATTATAATAAGGATCTAATGCTTCAATCAAAACAGAAATTAGAGCTCATTTGCTTAATGTGGTAACATTTATGCTTGACGAAACGACGTCGAAACAAAACAAAACGAGCACAACACAACCTAAACCTATTTGAAACTCACCCGAGACCCTCGAACCCCGTACGAACATACCAACAAGTCTCATAACATAAAACAGACCTACTCTAGGTCTCAAATCATGCATAACAATATTAAAACGACGAATCACACCTCAAATCAAATTTAATAAACTTTCGAACTTTCGACTTCCAAAAACTCGCGCCAAAATATATCAAATCAACTTAGAATGAACTCAAACTTTACACACAAGTCCCAAATGACATAAGGAAGCTATTCCAATTCTCGTAATCACAACCCGAATCCGATATCCTCAAAGTCAACTCTCGGTCAAACTTATGAACTTTCCAAATCTTCAAATTTCTAACTTTCGCCAATTAGCGCCGAAACGTTCTAGAAATATCCAAATACAAATCCAGGCATACGCCCGAGTCCAAAATCACCATCCGGACCTAACAGAACCATCAAATCTCCTACTTTAAAGCTTCAATCATGAAATTCATTATTCCAAATCAATTCCGAATTACATGAAAAACCAGAACCGCCGATACAAACAAGTTATAATACATCATACAGAGCTACTCATGCCCTCAAACAACTAAGCAAAGTGCAAATGCTCAAAACAACGGGTCAGGTCGTTACACTCCTGACCCCGCATACCCTCTAATCTGCTAGCGATCTCTACCACTCGCTGAAATGGAACATCCGTCTACAAATCCCAAGCCATGCTGAATCGGATACAATAACTGAGCCCCTCAATGAACCTGCAGACTCACTCTCTAGCTGTGAAAACCAAAGAAGGTGCATGTGTGGACAAATCATTGAATCTAATGGCATACTAAGACACTAACATAGTACCATAGCACAACTACTCATACTCTGCGCGTCATGCATCTCGAAGGGTCTGGGGAACAAACTCTCTCAAGACTATCTCTGAAAACTAATTCCATGAATGTGAAGCTGCATTGGCTGGGCTACCCTCCTCGTAAACCCGCCACCACTGGTACGCTTCTCCTGACAACTAGAATATAGTAAAAACAACCCCACTCATCTTGATAATACCCATGGTGTGGAGAATAAGGTGGCACTCTACTAGAAAACCATGTGCATCCTATGAAGCCAAACCACTAAAAGTAGGAGGGTGATACTTATTGAAGCTCGCAAGTCTAAGCTCTTCCTCATCAAATGTTGTTGCCCTAACTATGAGCTAAACCGAAATAACAGGCCGAGCTAGCATGGCACCTGGAATCTGACCAACGTGGACTCACTGCTCTGGAGTACGGGCAGCGGGAGTCTGAGCTCCTCCCCCGGTCTGTAAAGTAGCCGGTGCAACTGGAATCAATCTCGTTTGAGCTAGTGTACCAAACATGCTCAAGAGTTGTGCTAAAGTCTCTTGAAGTCTCGGGGTAGCAACAGGCACCTCTGGTGCCTGCCCCCCCAATTGGAGCGAGTGGTGGCCCCTCCGCTGATGCTCTAGCTGTAGGACGCGCTCCTCCGGCCTCTATCCCGTCCCCTAGCAACACCGGCTCTAGGAGCATCGTCATTAGTAACTGCATATCGCGTTCTCACCATCGGTGAGTGAATAGAATGACAAAGTCTCAAACTCCAAAATTAATAAACTCGCACGATAGGAATGAAAGAAGTAAAGTTTTCTGAATAGTTTTGTAGCCTCTCGAAGATAAGTACAGACGTCTCTGTACCGATCTACAAGACTACTAAACTTGCTTATGACTCGTAGCACCTATGAACCTATAGCTTTGATACCATTTTGTCACGACCTCAATCTCCCTCCGTAGGATATCGTGATAGAGTCTAGTCTCTATGAATAGGTAAGCTATGAATTAAATGACAGAATTTAACCACAACAACTATTAAACATAAGCCATATATTTCTATATAAAGCCAACAATCCCAACATGATACAATATTCCAAAACATATAGTACAAGTCATAAGCTCTACAAATTTTACTAGGAAATTTCTAAGTACAACTATTCCGGAATAGAAATAAACTTCAGAAGGTGACTCTGAGGTCTGCGAACGTGATGACATGTATACCTTGAAGTCTCCGCATCAATATCTGATCAGCTATCTAATGATCAACAAACTCCGAAGAACCTCGATCTGTACAAATATTTGTAGAAAGTGTAGCATGAGTACACCACAGCGGTACCCAATAAGTATCAAGACTAAACTTGATGGAGTAGTGACGAGGAACAGTCAAGACACCTACTATACATAATAACACGTGCAAGTATAAATATGAAACTAACAAGGAACAAAATCAATATAAAGCTAAACATGGTAAAACGACAACACTACTTGCAATAGAAAATTAGAATCAACAATTAGCAACAAAGAACAAATAGGTAATAACATCGTAGAGTAAACTGAATTCAGTCAAGGTCCTGTGAAACCAAGTAAAGAAAAACAGGTAGCAACCAAATAAACAATTGTTTTCACACAAGATTTATACAAGAACTCTCCGGAGGTACCACACCTCTTCACCATAATTCGAGGGTTCCAAGTCACGAACCCTAATCACTTGGCATCTTGTGCCCGCATTAATATTCACAATTCCACAAACAACTCACGTACCAATAGTACAACTCTCACACAGAAGGCAATTAAACGAGAATACATGTAAATGATCGATGAAAATCAGGATTCATCTTCTTAAACCGATATGAGTGATTAATTATGTGTATGCCTGTGCAAGTATTCTATCACAACTCGAGTCAACAAGTATGAGCAGAGACAACGAATGTCACATAGGAAACAACACAACAAAACGTAAAATGCATAACTCACACAAGGTAGGAAAACACTACACAAATATCATCAATAACAATGCCCCCGGGCCATCACAAATCATCTCCGACATAGCCCACCTTGTCTCACCACGTACACGACAATAAAGTAAATACCCGCCTTGTTTTGCATTACCCGTATAATAATATTCTCGCCTTGTCTCACCATATGTGCAAACCCACATATATATATGGCCCGCCGTGTCACGCCGCCTGTTAAAATTCCATAACAATAGCACGGACAACTCACGTGCGAACACCTCAACAATCCTCTCAAAAATATCACGTGTGCCAAAAACATAACAACACAATATAATGACTTGCACCACATGTTCCCAAATGCCACAATATTTCCTCAAAATAATTCCAATAACACAACCACGCATAGCCCTCGACTCCACAATACTGAGTACAATAATAACAACAATAATAACACGAGAGTACGACAAGTAAATGAACACAATAATTACAAAACACAAAGAAAAGGAAGAACGAGCCTCCAATGAAATACATAACAAGTAATAATGGTTTCAAACAAGAATAACTCAACAATGGGAGAGATAATGTGTAACAATCATATACAATAAGAGTAATTCAACAATTGAAAGGATATTATGTAACAATATTTCCAAATAAGTACACTCGACGACAAGAGAGATAACATGTAACAGTGATTCGAAATAGGTACAACTCAACGATAAGGGAGATAACATGTAACAAACCTCAACGATGAGGGAGATAACATGTAACAATGATTCCAAATAAGGATAAGTCAATAGTGGAAGGGATAACAGTAACTTCAATTAAGGTTAAGCAATTACGGAGGAGATAACATGTCAATAAAAGAGGCAACAACTTCAGTTAAGGCATATAAATGTATATTTTTGCAACAAGGGTAGAACATGAATATCGAATTCAAATAAAACACGTAAGGGTAATTTGGAAATGGAGAATTTAACATGATAAGACAACATCATTCAAATGTACATATAACCTAAGAGTCTAAGTCAGTCAAATGTCCATATATAAGCCGTGCACACACTATTCACCTCATGTACACGTCGTTCAGGTAGTTCAAATAGTCCAAACAAACCGATCCCTACGGGGTAGTTCCCCCCCTCCCCCCACACGACGTTAGGCAAGATACTTACCTCAAGAACCCCCAGTCAACACTCTAAAATAGTGTTTCCTTTACAATCCACATCCGCTCGGCACAAATCTATAATCGACTTAATAATATCAAATAACGCAAGAGAAATCAATTCCAATAATTAAAGCTACAATCTTTACACAATTGCTCAAAAGTCAACCCCGAACTTGTCCAGTCAAAACTCAGGTCCAATGGTAGATTCCGACTACCCATGACCCCACGAGTTCATATATGTGATTAGTTAAAAATATGAGTCCAGATCGACTCTCAAAATACAAATTCTTACTTTTCAAAAGCATGACAAAGTTTAACAAATTTTCACTTTGAATCACATGAGTTTGATGTTAAAATCTAAGATATATTGATGGAATATGGTTATAAATAGATTAGAATCACTTACCCAAAGTTAGTAGATGAAAAGCCCTCTTCAAAAGCGCTTCCTACCGAGTCTAGGGTTCCAAAATATGAAAACGAGACAAAAAATCCCGCCCCTCAACTTTTTTGTCCAATCGCATGTCTCACAATTGCGACCTGGGGTTCGTATATGTGAACCCCGCAAATGCGAGGAATCCAACGCAAAATCGAAAAATCTCACATCCCTGTTGTCATCGCAAATGTGATGATTTGTTAGCAAATGTGAACATGGACAATTTAGAAAAGCGATCACAGTGATCGCAAATGCGACCAATGCCCAGCCGTGGCCAGTATCATAATTGCGATGGGGAGTTCGCAAATACGAACTCTTCAGGCCACTATGCTCTTTGCAAATGCGATGATGAAGCTCGAAATTGTGACCTTTTTCTTGCAAATTCGAGATCTGAGCATCAGGAAAAATCTGAACCTCCTATGAACTCTCCGAAACGCATCAGAAACTCACTCGAGCCCCCGGGTCTCCAAACCAAACATCAACACAAGTCTAAAAATATAACACGAACTCGCTCGTGCGATAAAATCATCAAAATAACATCTGAAAGCATGAATCGGACCTCAAAACACATGAATTCATCATGAAACTCAAGAACTTCTAAAAAAACACAATCACACATCCGATTCCTATCAAATCAACTTGGAATGACGCCAAACTTTGTAGACAAGTTCCAAATGACGAAACATACATATTCCAAGTTCCGAAGCAGAAATCCAACCACGATAGCTACGAAGTCAACCTACGGTCAAACTTATAAAAGTTTTAAGCCTTTAAATTGTCAACTTTCGGCAAAACAACTCAAATCAACCTTCTGACTTCCGAAATCAATTCCAGGCATATGTTCAAATGGGAACCATCAAAATATGATATGAACCTATCGGAGCCATCAAAACACCGCTACAGGATCGTTCTCACAAAAGTCAAACCTCAGTTAATATTTTTAACTTATGTTTCTAAAATGAGAATCACTCATCCAAATTCATTTCGAATCATCCGAAAATCAAATCTGAGCGTACACGCAAGTCGTAATACACAATATGAGCTATTCAAGTCCTGAAGCCACTGAATGGAATCTTAAAGCTTAAAATGACCTGTCGGGTCGTGACAATTGTTGAATTCGTATATAAATTACCTGGGGTTTTAAATCCATATGTAAATGAAGTGCGGATTTTTTCGTGGGAAATTCTAAAAATGCACATGAAATTTTTGGTAAAACATTTCTGAAAGTTAGGAGTTATCTTGCGGATTTACATAGGGAAATAATTACTACCATAACATTTTTATGATTAAAATTGTTTTTATAAGAACAGCACAACTCTTTACATATTTGTTTTTCATATTTGGATATACGCTCCGCACACATACTGATATTACGGCACCACAACATTATTTTTATTTTAGTACTAACTTGTTATTATTATTATTATTATTCTAAATATATATCCAGACCACTCCCTCCAAATTTTGGTGCTTTGTAACTTTTTTAACATACATTATATAATATAATACAAGTAAAGATTATTACATTAGGAGCCCGTTTGGACATGAGAATATTTTCTAACATTTTGTATTTTTTTTTACTATTTTCGAAACTAGTGTTTAGCCATAAAATTTTCAATTTTCACTTGAAGATAAATTTTGAAATTTTTTAAAAATTTGTAAGACTCCAAAATACTATTTTTCAAAATGATCACTCAGATCACACACAAAACTTCAAAAACAACCCAAAATTATATTCATTTCCAAACACAACTCAAATTTTCAAATAACATTTTCAGTTTTTTTGAAATTTTACAATTCCTATGTCCAAACGCCCACTAAGCTAGATAAGCTTATTACTGTCACGACCCAAAATCCAACTAGTCGTGATGGCACCTAACCTCACCCGCTAGGTAAGCTAAATAATACAATCTGATTCAATTAATAATTATTTGACTATAATACACTCCCCAAGGACTGGTAGTACAAATCATGAGCTTCTAAGATTAGAATTTACAAGACTGGTATGAAATAAATACATCATCTGTTCGAAATGTACATAAACAGATTCCTATAAATCTAAGGCTACTATGAACAAGAGGCAGTTACGACCGGAACACACGTACATCTTCAAATCCATCTCTCGTCGATCACAGCAACATCAACATCCAATATCTGCACGCAAAGTGTAGAAGTGTAGTATGAGTACAACCGACCCCATGTACTCAATAAGTAACAAACCTAACCTTAGGTTGAAAGTAATGACGACCTGGAACACAAGTTGGGGTCCAACACCAATAGCCAACAACATTTCATAACAATATAATTTAAAGAAGCACAAGTAATAATTCAACAATAACATGCTCAACTTAATCATGATTTATGAAAATAGCTCTGCCTTTCAAGTGTATCAGTGAAAACTTAAGTCTTTTACCGAAGTTGCCAAAAATATCAGTAAGTTTGAAACAGTAATTTTTCCAAAATTCCTTACAACAATAAATAAGATGTTTCATTTGTTTTCCACATAGCCAGTGAAAAATGCATCAATATGCCCACATGCCAATATGTGTGAGAAGTCATGAATGACGTGATACCATACAACATGAGATACATCTCTATGCATGTATGTCAAGTGTGCATGTCAATGCAATGCACCTCAGTGATAAAACCATATGCATACTCTCAGAGTATCATTTCACTCAGTCCTCCCAATCACCCAATCCTCTCACTCACTCAGTCCTCCCAGTCACTAAATCCTCACAGTCACTCAGTCCTCCCAGTCACTAAATCCTTACAGTCACTCATGCCTCACAGTCACTCAATCCTCCCAAGTCACTCGACACTCGCGCTCAACACTCGCACTCAGTAGGTACATACGCTCACGGGGTGTGTGTACAAACTCCGGAGGGGCTCCTTCAGCCCAAGCGCTATAATATGCATGGACAACTCATGTGCTGTACGGACAACTCACGTGCTATAATAAAGCCTATAAGGTCCTGCTGCAGGCGGGCAACCCCGATCCACAAAATAATAAAGTATATAAAGCCAATATGGCCTGCTGTGGCGTGCATCGAGATCCCATAAATATCCTCACAATCAGGCCCTCGGCCTCACTTAGTTATCAATCTCTCCAGTCTCTCGAGCTCACAATGTCATGAAACTAACCCAAAATGATGATATGATGAATCAATAAATAGCAACAAAGACTGAGAGATGATATGCAATGAATGAATATGACTGATTATGAAATTTCATTTTAAACAAATTCAACAACAATATGACCTCTGTGGATCTCTATAATACTGTCATATACCCTCAACATGCTTTTAACATGATTCTCATCTCAATAGCTCTAGTACGTAGAGATTTCCCTCATTTTAGATAAGTTCAGGTAACTACACGGTACCACAGGAATAACGGAATCACAGTTCACACAGTGCACGCCCGCACTCCCGTCACCTAGCATGGGTGTCACCTCAACACCAAATATATAACATGTATAATTCAGGGTTTATACCCTCAGCTCCAAGATTAAAAGAGTTACTTACCTCGAACAAGCCAAATCCAATACCGAGCAAGCTGTACAATACTCCGAAAATTTCATTCTGCGCGTATCAACCTCCATACGCCTTCCTATCTCCTCAATTCAAGCCAAACAACTCGTATCTATTCAACAACGTGCAAATTAATCACAACTTACTCCAATGCTTACAATTTAACAATTTACAACAATTCCCAACTCCGTTCGAAATATCGACAGTGGCGCCCATGGCTCGGAATCCAACGAACTCACAAAATCCAAACACCCGTTCCGATACGAGTCCAATCATACAAAAATTATCAAATTCCGACATCGGATTGACCTTCAAATCTTCATTTTACATTTTTGGAAGATTTTATAAAAATCTGATTTTTCTTCCATAAATTTACGGATTCATAATGTAAATGAAGATAGAATCATGGAATATAATCAATATAGGATAAGGAACACTTACCCCAATGTTTTTTCGTGAAAATTGCCCAAACATCGCCTAAACCGAGCTCCCCAACTTTGTTTTTTGTCAAAAATGGCTGAAAACCCCGTTTATAGAGCCTCTGGTATTTTCGAACGTCACAGGTAGCGTGGGGCGCTGCCTGTGGCCCACTTTCCAGAATCCCAATAATTTCCAGCGCCAGAGCTAGCGCCCCACGCTACCTTAGGCGCTCGCGGCGACGAAAAATCTTTTCCGACACGGAAATGGGCATAACTCTCTCATACGATGTCCAAATTCGACGATTCTTTTTGCTATGAATCCGTAATTTTAATTCGGATCTAATGCATCAATCAAAACAGATTTTGGAGTTCATTTTCTTAATGTGATGCCAATTATGCTTGAAGAAACGACGTTAGAACATTCTACATTGGATGACGAAACCTATCAAATCAAGTCTGATTGACCTCAAATATTTACACACAAGTCATAAATGACATAACAGACTTATTCCAAATTTTCAGACTCGGATTCCGACCCCGATATCAAAAGGTCAACTCCCCGGGCAAACTTCCAACTTTCAATTTTCCTATTTTCGTCATTTCAAGTCTAATTTGACTACGAACTTCCAAATAAGTTTTCGGACACGCTCTTAAGTCCAAAATCACCATACGTAGCTGTTGGAATCATCAAAATTTTATTCCGGGGTCATTTGCACAAAATTCAAACTCTGTTCAACCTTTTTTCATTTATTCTTCCAACATAAAATTTATTCTTCCGAGCTAATCCCGAAACACCTGCAAAATCAAAACCGATAATTCACACGTCATAATACATCATATGAAACTATTCAAGACTTCAAATAATTGAAAGGAGAGTAATTACTCAAAACGATAAGTCAGATCGTTACAATTACATTATTAATACACCAAGAGGCTTCGAAGCACTTACTGCTGGATGTTCCCCCCGTAATTTCTCTCCCAACGTAGTACTATTTTAATATTTTCCCTCTTATTATTATTATTTATTCTTTTTTGAAAAAGGCTGCATTAATTAAGGATTTGATAAATCAAGCGAGAATTTCTTTTTAGAAGTAAAAACAAGTGTATTAAATTATAATTATATACTTTTAGTTTAATAATATTCTTAGTTATTTTTTATATTCCTGGAATACCATTAATTTTCTTTTTATATAAATATTATATTAATTAACAAAAATTCTTGTACATCGTAATTGGTAAGAATTATTTCGTTAAACCTAACGGCACATCGTAATTGGTAAGAATTATTTCATTAATACTAACCGCTTATACAAGATTAAGTTATTTTAATATGTTAGAAGTTAATCAACAGATAATGTTAGAAAGTAAAATCATATGATCACTTAAAATTAATTTTCAATACTAACATTTACAAACTAATATAACTTTATACATACTATAATTAAATTTTATATTTTTAAATACATGCGAAAAAATAACATACATAAGATAAAAAGCAAATAAAATTTAGTTGGCAAAATACATCGACAACCTCTTAAAATTATCCATACTTTTTACTTACATACTTAATCTTAAGTTTGTTTCATTCGAATACTTAAACCACACTTTTATTATGTCATTTAGATACAAAATTAATAAGCATTCAAAACATAAATGATGTGTGTAATTCATATGCTAGAGTGACGAATAAGATAGCGACACGTAGATTTAACAAATTTGGAAAGAAACTTCTCGGAAAAACAAACTGTCTCTTTACGGCGCACCAAACCCCTTTCTTCATCAGCCGAGGTCTGCGTTCCCTCCACAACGCCTTCCGGAAATATATCGCCGACAACTTATAAACAGTCAACAAAAAGGAGGTTCACGAGCCCATATGGGCAACAACAACAAATAGTCGCACATTCCGTCGTTATCCCTCCGTCAACCTCTACAAATCGCGCCACCTTCCAAAACCCACCTTGTGATGATGAAGCTTGGCCCGATAAAAGTGGTTGCTGTTGTCGTTTCACCAAAAGTGATGACGGTGCATCGATAAAAGTGATAACGGCAAAATCGTGACTCAATCTGGAGATTTACCGTTAAAAATTGAAAGAACTTGAAGCTAGAAATCAAAATTTGAAACCCTCAATTTGTTGATGTTTTTGTTAAATAAATATTGAGATTTTCTCTTAACATCATTGTCAACTTACGTGTGAAGTTTGGTGTGTTTTTGTTGAGTATTGAGCTGGTTGGAACTGAAGCCTCCATTGTCGGGTCAATTGAGATCTATGTTTTTTGAATATTCACTAGGTAGGTATTGTTAGATCTTGGTGAAGAAATTGAACCACGAACCCATTTGAAACTGAATTGTTTGATGTCATGAAGCTTAATGGCCTTTAAACACAAAGCAATATGGACATTGCACCTATTTTTTATCACTTGTTCCTTTTGAATTGCTGAGGAACATTTTTTAGGCAACAATTATACATTTTCCGGCGAAAGTTACTCATTTTTTGTGGCAAGAAGTATGAGGAGTTTATTTTTCGGATCATTTCCCCCGTTTCAAAAATGTGAGAAACACGTGCTTTGCCATGTCAGCCTTTTGTGTTTAAATAACACAGTTTAACTATTTAAATGAAATAAACTTAAGATAAAGTGTTTAAGTAAAAAGTGATGACAACTTTAAGAGGCTCTCAATATATTTTGCCAAAGTTAGTTACATTTTTGTAAATGTAATATAACTCTTCTCTGCTTAAAAGTTAATTTAAATTATGCACTTATGCACAATTTAATATATTTTCAGATGATATTAATTAAAATATGTGAGACATAGTTGTATCTTAGTTTATTTATATCCTTTTATATCAACTATATTAAAATTTTAGTTCTTGATCTAGAATTATGCTAATTATTTTATTATTGAATTTGTTAAAAAAGTAATGACTAACTATATTCTACTTACTGGCTTGTAATGTTCAATTTGAACATGTATATATCATTAAGTTTTATATAGAGTCACTATTTTAACTATATTTACCTACTACAATAACAACAACGAGCCAATAAAATTTCATTAGTGGAGTCTATATTTACCTACACAATCAACAAAATATATAATAGATAAAATTAACACCGAAAAATGTGTTTTTCATATCAAGTTTTGGTAGTTTTTAGAAAAAATATACTTTTTCAATTTAAAATAATATTTTCTTATAATTTTAAATAATATTTTTTAAGTATTTATAGAAATTCAAATTTAAATATCTTACTGTAAAATCCTCAGATAAATTTTCAAGTATTATATATTCAACTAAAGCAGCAACAGTAACATTTCTATCTTATCCTAAGATCAAATCCCCAATCAAAATTTCAAATACATTTTCAAGTATGGAAATTCATAGCTTTATCACCGAGAACAAGTTTCTAGCAAAAATTATAATAATAAAATTCCCATGTAATTCTCCAAATAAGCAAATCACCAAGAATGTTTTAAACCTAAACTTACATCAACAAAATTTCTAGGTGATTTTTCAAGTAAGAAAATTCTCAAGTAATTTTTCAAGAAAATATCCCCAACTACATCCACAGCAAGAACATCCTTAGTTAATTCCCCAGCTAAAACAATCCCCAGGTAAATCTCCCAGAAGAAATCTCTAGTTGAATCCGCAGCAACAATATCCCCAGGTAATTTTTCAAATAAGCAAATCCCCAAGTAAATTCCTAAGAAAACATGCCCACGTAAATCCGCATGTAGCGCTACCTAGGGATTTTCCTATAGATTATCATAGGAAATGTTTTCCATTTTTTTTTTGTTTAATTACCTACAAAGTAACCTATGGATTTGTAATTACCCGGACGGTCGTTTTGAGAGTATTAGCCCTGAACCCCTATGTATTGCTCCCTCTATTTTATTATGTGGTTACGTGACTCACCAGGAGATTTGATTTTTGGTTTCGGAGTGAAATGGGATACATAGTCTGCTTGTTTGTGTATGGGCTGCTTTTAGTGGTCAGTCCAGCCGATCAGGCCCGAGCCAGCCACATCAGCCACGTCCTTCGAGAGCTTGTTTGTGTGTGGTGTTACTCGCCATATGGTGAGGGATTACCCCAGACTTAGGAGGGGTCATCTCCACAGATTTATCAGGCACCGTGTGCTCCACCGGGTCCTTAGGCTATGGTTACAACACCATCTACCACCCCACCTATACAACCATCTAGAGGTGGAGTTCGGACAGGTAGAGGTCGCCCTAGAGGGGGAGGCCAGGCCAGATATTATGCCTTTCCTGCTAGGACAAAGGCAGTTGCATCCGATTCTGTCATCAGATATATTGTTCCAGTCTGTTTTAGAGATGTATCAGTCTTATTTGATCCAGGCTCCACTTATTTCTATGTGTCATCTTATTTTGCTTCGTATTTGGGTATATCTCGTAATTTTCTGAGTTCACCTGTCTTTGTGTCTACACTAGTGGGTGATTCTATTATTATTGACTGTGTGTATCGGTCGTGTTTGATTGTTCTTTGTTGTTTTCATACTAGAGCCAATTTAATATTTATCAGTATGGTGGATTTCGATTTTATTTTGGGTATGGATTGATTGTCGCCTTATCATGCTATCCTTGATTGTTATGCCACCATGGCTAGAGTGGAGAGGTACCTTAGATCAGGTTCCTAGCAGGGTTGTCTCAATTCTTAAGGCTCAGCGAATGGTTGAGAAGGGGTGTGATGCGTATATGGCCTATGTGAGGGATGTTAGTGTTGATACTCCTACCGTCGAGTCAGTTCTAGTAGTGAGGGATCTTCTGGGCATGCCGCCCGACAAGGATATTGACTTTGGCATTTATTTGTTACCGGGCACTTAGCCCATTTCTATTCTACCTTATCGTATGGCCCCAGCAGAGTTGAAAGAGTTAAAGGAACAGTTGCATGAGTTGCTCGATAAAGGCTTCATTCGGCCCAGTGTGTCACCTTGGGGTGCTCCTGTCTTGTTTGTAAAGAAGGATGGTTCTATGCGAATGTGTATTNATAAAATTCCCATGTAATTCTCCAAATAAGCAAATCACCAAGAATGTTTTAAACCTAAACTTACATCAACAAAATTTCTAGGTGATTTTTCAAGTAAGAAAATTCTCAAGTAATTTTTCAAGAAAATATCCCCAACTACATCCACAGCAAGAACATCCTTAGTTAATTCCCCAGCTAAAACAATCCCCAGGTAAATCTCCCAGAAGAAATCTCTAGTTGAATCCGCAGCAACAATATCCCCAGGTAATTTTTCAAATAAGCAAATCCCCAAGTAAATTCCTAAGAAAACATGCCCACGTAAATCCGCATGTAGCGCTACCTAGGGATTTTCCTATAGATTATCATAGGAAATGTTTTCCATTTTTTTTTTGTTTAATTACCTACAAAGTAACCTATGGATTTGTAATTACCCGGACGGTCGTTTTGAGAGTATTAGCCCTGAACCCCTATGTATTGCTCCCTCTATTTTATTATGTGGTTACGTGACTCACCAGGAGATTTGATTTTTGGTTTCGGAGTGAAATGGGATACATAGTCTGCTTGTTTGTGTATGGGCTGCTTTTAGTGGTCAGTCCAGCCGATCAGGCCCGAGCCAGCCACATCAGCCACGTCCTTCGAGAGCTTGTTTGTGTGTGGTGTTACTCGCCATATGGTGAGGGATTACCCCAGACTTAGGAGGGGTCATCTCCACAGATTTATCAGGCACCGTGTGCTCCACCGGGTCCTTAGGCTATGGTTACAACACCATCTACCACCCCACCTATACAACCATCTAGAGGTGGAGTTCGGACAGGTAGAGGTCGCCCTAGAGGGGGAGGCCAGGCCAGATATTATGCCTTTCCTGCTAGGACAAAGGCAGTTGCATCCGATTCTGTCATCAGATATATTGTTCCAGTCTGTTTTAGAGATGTATCAGTCTTATTTGATCCAGGCTCCACTTATTTCTATGTGTCATCTTATTTTGCTTCGTATTTGGGTATATCTCGTAATTTTCTGAGTTCACCTGTCTTTGTGTCTACACTAGTGGGTGATTCTATTATTATTGACTGTGTGTATCGGTCGTGTTTGATTGTTCTTTGTTGTTTTCATACTAGAGCCAATTTAATATTTATCAGTATGGTGGATTTCGATTTTATTTTGGGTATGGATTGATTGTCGCCTTATCATGCTATCCTTGATTGTTATGCCACCATGGCTAGAGTGGAGAGGTACCTTAGATCAGGTTCCTAGCAGGGTTGTCTCAATTCTTAAGGCTCAGCGAATGGTTGAGAAGGGGTGTGATGCGTATATGGCCTATGTGAGGGATGTTAGTGTTGATACTCCTACCGTCGAGTCAGTTCTAGTAGTGAGGGATCTTCTGGGCATGCCGCCCGACAAGGATATTGACTTTGGCATTTATTTGTTACCGGGCACTTAGCCCATTTCTATTCTACCTTATCGTATGGCCCCAGCAGAGTTGAAAGAGTTAAAGGAACAGTTGCATGAGTTGCTCGATAGTGGCTTCATTTGGCCTAGTGTGTCGTCTTGGGTGCTCATGTTTTGTTTGTAAATAAGAACGATGGTTCTATGCGAATGTATATTGATTATCGTCAGTTAAACAAGGTTACAGCGAAGAACAAGTATTCATTGCCACGTATTGATGACCAATTTGATTAGCTTCAGGGTGCTAGAGTATTTTCTAAGATCGACTTGAGTTCGGGCTATCATTAGTTGAAGATTCGGAAGCCAGATATCCCGAAGAATGCCTATGTGCTTCAGGGTGCCAGAGTGTTCGCTAAGATTGACTTGCATTCGGGCTATCATTAGTTGAAGATTCGGAAGCCAGATATCCCGAAGAATGCTTTCAGGACTTTGTATGGTCATTGCGAGTTCCTTGTGATGTCTTTTGGGCTGACCAACGCCCTAGCAACATTCATGCACTTGATGAACATTGTATTTCAGCCCTATCTTGACTCCTTCATCATTGTGTCTATTGATTACATTCTGGTGTACACCTGAGGACTATGCTTCAGACCTTCAGAGAAAAGAAGTTATATGCAAAATGTTCGAAGTGTGAGTTCTGCCTAGATTTAGTGGCAGTTTTGGGTCATGTGGTATCGAGTGAGGGGATCAAGGTAGACCCGAAGAAGAGAGAAATAGTGCAGAGTTGGCCTAGACTGTCCTTAGCTACGAAGATCTAGACTTTTCTTTGTTTGGCTGGGTATTATTGTCGATCTGTAGAAGGTTTATCGTCTATTGCTGCACTATGACCAGATATATCCAGAAGGGTGCTCCGTTCAGGTGGACCGAGGATTGTGAGGAGAGCTTTCAAAAGCTCAAAACTTCTTTGACTACAACCCTAGTGTCAGTGTTGCCTACTGGTTCGGGGTCCTATACGGTATATTGTTATGTGTCGCGCATTAGTCTCGGCGCGGTGTTGATGCAGGACGGTAGGGTGATTGCTTACGTGTCTAGACAGCTGAAGGTGCATAAGAAGAACTATCATGTCCAAGACCTCGAGTTAGCAGCTATTATTCATGCCTTGAAGATTTGGCGGCACTATTTGTCTGGTGTCCCTTGTGAGGTCTTCACCGATCACCGGAGTCTACAGTATCTATTTAAATAGAAGGAGTTTAACCTGCGGTAGCAGAGATGGTTGAAGCTGCTTAAGGATCATGACATCACCATTCTCTATCATCCCGGGAAGGTCAATGTGGTGGCCTATGCCTTGAGTCACAAGACAGAGAGTTTGGGCAGTTTAGCATATCTACCAGTAGTAGAGAGGCTTTTAGCTTTAGATGTTCAGGCCTTGGCCAACCATTTTGTAAGATTGGATATTTCTGAGTCGAGCAACGTTTTGACTTGTGAGGTTTCTCAGTCTTCTCTTTATGATCATATCAGAGAGGGTCAGGATGATAACCCCCATATGCTTGTCCTTAAGGACACGGTTCAACACTGTGATGCCAATGAAGTCACCATTGGAGATGATGGTGCATTACAGATGCAGGGCAGGCTATGTGTACCCAATGTAGAGGGTTTGCGTGAGTTGATTCTCCAGGAGGCTCACAGTTCGCGGTACTCCATTCATCTAGGTGTCGCGAAGATGTATCAGGACTTGAGGGAGCACTATTATTGGAGGCGGATGAAGAAGAACATAGTGGAATATGTAGCTCGTTGCCTAAATTATCAGCAGGTGAAGTATAAGAATCAACAACCGGGTGGATTGCTTGAGAAGTTAGAGATTCCAGAGTGGTAATGGGAGCGGATCACTGTGAATTTTATTGTTGGGCTACCACAGAGTCAGAGGAAGTTCGATGCAGTTTGAGTGATTGTGTATAGATTGACTAAGTCATCTCATTTCATTCTTGTGGTTACTACTTACTCTTCGGAGCAGCTGGCTCAGGTTTACATTCGTGAGATTATTAGACTTCATGGCGTACCAATATCTATCATCTCTGACCGGGGTACGCAAATTATATCGCACTTCTGAAGAGCCGTACAACATGAGTTGGGTACTCGGGTGGAGTTGAGTACAAAATTTCACCCTCAGACGGACGGATAGTCCGAGTGCACTATTCAGATATTGGATGATATGCTTCCTGTGTGTGTGTGATGGATTTTGGGGGTGCTTGGGATTAGTTCTTGCCACTTGTGAAGTTTGCCTACAACAACAGTTATCAGGCGAGCATTCAGATGGCCCCGTATGAGGATTTTTATGGTAGACGGTTTCGGTCTCTAGTGGGTTTGTTCGAGTCAGGAGAGGCTAGGCTATTGGTTGCAAACTTGGTTCAGGATGCCTTTGGAAAAGGTTAAATTGATTCAGGATCGACTTCGTACAGCCCAGTACAGGCAGAAGAGTTATGCGGATCGGAATGTTCGCGACGTTGCATTCATGGTTGGGGAGCTGGTATTGCTTTGGGTATTGCTCATGAAGGGTGTTTGAGATTCTTGAGAGGGTTAGAGAGGTGGCTTACAGACTTTCACTACCACCTAGTTTCTCTGTATTTCATCCAGTATTCCATGTTTCTATGCTCCGGAAGTATCATGGCGATCCGTCTCATGTGTTAGACTTCAACTCAGTCCACTTGGACAAGGATCTATCTTATGTTGAGGAACCGGTAGCCATTTTGGACAGGCAGGTCCGAAAGTTGAGGTCAAAGAACATCGATTCAGTAAAGGTTTAGTGAAGTGGTCATCCGGTCGAGGATTCAACTTGGGAGACCGAGCATGATATGTGTAGTCGGTACCCTCATCTATTTACCACTTCATTTATGTCTCTATACGCATTTGATGGCGAATGTTTGCTTTAAGAGGAGGAGGATGTAACGACCCGGCCGGTCATTTTGAGAGTATTAGCTCCGAACCCCTATTTATTTCTTCCTCTATTTCATTATGTTGTTACGTGACTCGCTGGAAGGCTTGGTTTTGGTTTTGAAGTGAAATAGGACACATAGTCCCTAAAATAGAAGTTTAAGTAGTAGGAATTGATAATAGTTTAATTTGTTTGAGAATGACTCCGGAATAGAGTTTCGACGGTTCTAATAGCTCGGTAGGGTAGTTTTAGTCTTAGGAGAGTGTTCGTATACTGAATTGGAGGTTCGTAGGTCATTTTAGCGTCAATTGGTGAAAGTTGGAAAATTGGATGATTTTTGGGAAGTTTGACCGGAAGTGAAATTTTTGATATCGGGGTCGGATTCTGATTTCGGGAGTTGGAGTAGGTCCGTAATGTCAATTATGACTTGTGTGCATAATTTGAGGTCAATCAGACTTGATTTGATAGGTTTCGGCGTCGGAAGTAGAAGTTTGAAGTTTTAAAGTTCATTAGGCTTGAATCGATGCGCAATTCGGGTTTTTGCGTTGTTTTATGTAATTTAAAGGATCGACTAAGTTAGTATGATATTTTAGGACTGGTTGGTATAATTAGTCGAGGTCCGGAGGGCCTCGGGTGAGTTTCGGAGAGTTAACGGATCGAAATTGGACTTAGAACAAAGCTGAGATTGTTCTGCCTTGTGGTGCAATCGCACCTGCGGAATTCCCAGACGCACCTGCGGAATTCCCAGACGCACCTATGGATTTGGGTCTTGTCTTGGGGCTTTGTCGCAGGTGTGTGAAGGCTTCCACATCTGCAAGCCAGCATGTGCGAGCAAAGCTCCGCAGATGCGGAGTGAAGGAAGGGCAGCCAGTGTCGCAGAAGCGAAGAAGCGACCGCAAAGCGAGGCCGCAGATACGGAGTGAAGGAAGGGAAGCCAGTGTCGCAGAAGCGAAGAAGCGACCGCAAAGCGAGGCTGCAGAAGCGGACGTCTTGTCCGCGGAAGCGAAAGAATCCGCAGAAGTGGGAAAGACCTTGCATCTGCGAGACCGCAGGAGAGGTTAAGTATCCGCAGAAGCGAAAGTGCTGGCAGATGACTTAAATACAAGGGTTCGCGGTTTTGTTTCATTTTAAACATTTTGAGCTCGGGTCGTGGCGAATTTTGAGAGCATTTTCGAGGGATTTCTTGAGGTAAGTCTCTTGTACTCATTTTTGATCAATAATCTTGTTTTTCCATTGAGTTTTCCACCTAGTTTGTTTATTTAAGGTGAAATTTGGGAGTTTGAGACTAGAGATTTGGAGAGTTTAACTTGGGAATTTGAGTGGGGACTTGTTGTCAGATTTTGGTAAAATTGGTATGGTTGGACTCGTGGTCGAACGAGTGTTCGTATTTTGTAACTTTTACCCGATTCCGAGATGTCGGCCCGGGTCAACCTTTTGGGCCGAGTTTTTAATTCTTTGCTAAAGTCGTAGTTTCATTATTTAAATTTGTTTCTTATAGTTATATTTATAGTATGTATTTGTTTTGGCTAGATTCGGGTCGATCAGAGTCAGAAAGTCGAGGAAAAGGCATTCTTATCGATTGATTGAGCGAAATTTGAGGTAAGTGACTTGTCGAACCTTGTGTGGGGGAACCTCCCCTTAGTATTTGGTACCCTTGGAACAATTTGTGATATGCGAGCGCGGTGTACGCGAGGTGACGAGTGTGTACACAGGCTAAATGTGAAAATTCCGATTCTTGTTGAGTAGTCTTCTTTTAAATTCCTTAACTAAGTTACCTTAACATGTGTAACTGTCATGTTTAGCCTAGTATCGCATGTCTACGTGTCTTAACTTTTACTTGAAATTTGTGCAACATGCTTAGTTGAATTACTTGGTTCCGTGTTTTTGTATTCAGTAATTTTCTGAGTTTGTTGTAGAGGTACGATCTTGAGAACATATGGTTGATTTTCCCAAGGAGATGGGATTGTAGCAAATTGGAGAAATTGAGAAAAGATAGATTCAACTTTCAGTTGGCGGAAGAGACGAATAAAAAGATGCATTTGCATTCTAGTGCTTGAACTGCTAGCTCTACACTTCAACGGATATGCCCAGACTAATTTTGTTCTTGCGCTTAGAGGATGGTCAATGAGACTTATTGGGTACTCTGTCGGTGGCACTTAATGGGCACGGTATATTGTGTGGCAGGTGTTTAGGACGCGGGAGATAAGCTCGTGGATAGTTCTAGACTCTGCTAACTCAATTGCTAGCTTGTTGATTTCTTCCCGCGGTAGCAAACTCTTTCTAAACATGTTATTTGTTTCTAGATATTATATTGTTTCCGGGAATGTCTCGAAGTGTTTTTATTTATATTTCAATTATTAAAGGGTTCATGACTTGATAGCAAACTCTTTCTAAACATCTCTTCTTTTTTCGGTTTAATGGATAAAATTTCCACAATAATTGTACCAATTAAATGATTATGCGTACTGCCAATATTCCGTATCAATTCTGAAAGTTTATCATCAGAAAGTTTGTTATTAATTTCTTTAGGACAAACATACAGAAATTTTGCTTATATATGAAACGTTTATGTGTAGTGTGATTATTTCTCTATCTGTTTGTGTCACGACCCCAAATTCACTAGTCGTGATGGCACCTAACCCAACCCGCTAGGTAAGCCAATTAACCACTAACCAATTTCAATAACAATTAATAAAGCGATTAAGTAAAAATATATCTGAATCTTATACATTCCCCAATGACCGGTAGTACAAATCATGAGTTTCTAAGAATAGAGTATACAAAGTTGGTATGAAGTAAATAAATCATCTGTTTGAAAAGTACATAAAGAGAGATTTATGAATCTAAGGCTACCATGAACAAGAGGCAGCTACAACCGGAGCGCAGGTATATCTTCAGATCCAGCTCCCAACGAACAAAGCGACATCAACAGTCAACATCTGCACACAAGGTGCAGAAGTGTAGTATGAGTACAACCGACCCCATGTACTCAGTAAGTAATAAACCTAACCTTAGGTTGAAAGTAGTGACGAGCTTGTACCAAGGTCAGGCCCAAAACCAATAGTCAACAAAGGTCCATAATAACGTAAAGCAAGTAACACAAGAAGCAACTTAAAGATAAAATGCTCAGCTAAATCATAATTTCTAAAAATAGTTCTTCCTTTCAAGTAAATCAGTGAAAACCCAAATCGTTTACCGAAGTTGCCAAAAATATGAGTAAGTTTGTAAACAGTAATTTTCCCAAAATCCTTTCAATGGTAATTAAGATGTCTCATTTTCTTTCCAGATAACCAGTGTAAAACAAATGCATCACTATGCCCATATATCAATACGTGTGAAAAATCATGAATGATGTAATACCGTACAGTATGAGAAAAATACATCTCTATGCTTGTATGTCATGTGTGCATGTCAATGCAATGTTTCTCACAGATGAACTCATGTACTCACACTCTCAGAGTACTCAATCTCACTTTCTCACACATTCTACTCATCATGCTCAATCACTCGGTACTGTATATGGCCAATCCGGCCTAGGGAAGATCCATCCCGGAATATACGCATCAACTGATCATCAGCCACTCAGTACTGAGTAGGGCCAATCCAGCCCGTGGAGAAGATCCATCTCCAGGTATATAATACTTCGGACAAGATCCATGTCCAGGGAAGATTCATCCCTCAGTAATATCAACCACGCTCACTGGGGGTGTACAGACTCCGTAGGGGCTCCTTCAGCCCAAGCGCTATAAATCGCACGGATAAGTCACGTGCTATAATATCAATATCTGGATCCGCATGGACAACTCACATGCTGCACCGATAACTCACGTGTTATGTAAAGCCTATAAGGCATGCTGCAGGCAGGCAGCCCCGATCCACATAATAATAATAATAATAATAATAATAATATATATATATATATATATATATATA
>AWOL01S0276582.1:59882-71567 GCA_000715115.1 Nicotiana otophora
GATTGGTAGTACAAATCATGAGCTTCTAAGATTAGAATTTACAAAGATGGTATGAAATAAATACATCATCTGTTCGAAATGTACATAAACAAATTTTTTTTTATAAATATAAGGCTACCATGAATAAGAGAAAGCTACGACCGGAACACAAGTACGTCTCCAAATTTAGCTCCCCTCGATCACAACAACATCAGCATCCAATATCTGCACGCAAGGTGCAGAAGTGTAGTATGAGTACAATCTACCCCATGTACTCAATAAGTAACAAAACTAACCTTAGGTTGAAAGTAGTGACGAGCTGGAACAAAGGTCAGGTGCAACACCAATAGCCAACAATAGTTCATAACAATGTAAAGTAAGTAATAAAAGAAGTAACTCAGAGATAAAATGCTCAGCTTAATCATGATTTCTGAAAATAACTCTGCCTTTCAAGTGTATCAGTGAAAACTCAAGTCTTTTACCGAAGTTGCCAAAAATATGAGTAAGTTTGAAAACAGTAATTTTTCCAAAATTCCTTTCAACAATAAATAAGATGTTTCATTTTCTTTCCATATAGCTAATGGAAAATGCATCACTATGCCCATATGCCAATATGTGTGAGAAGTCATGAATGACGTGATACCGTACAACATGAAGAAAATGCATCTCTATGCCTGTATGTCAAGTGTACATGTCAATGCGATGCAAATCAGTGATAAAACCATATGCATACTCTTAGAGTATCATTTCACTCGGTCCTCCCTGTCATTCAGTCCTCCCAGTCACTCGGTCATCCAGTCACTCAATACTCCAAGTCACTTAATCCTCCCAGTCGCTCAGTACTCGCACTCGGCACTTGGCAGTCGCACTCAGTAGTTACATGCGCTCACTGGGGATGTTTATAGACACCGGAGGGGCTCCTTCAGCGCAAACTCTATAACAAGCCAATTATGGCATGAATCCATCAACCATACTGCGGCGTGCTACCCGATCCCATAAATAATAATATATATAAAGCCAATATGGCATGCTGCGGCGTGCAACCCGATCCCATAATTATCCTCACAATCAGGCCCTCGGTCTCACTCAGCCATCAATCTGTCCAGTCTCTTGGGCTCACAATATCATGAAACTAGCCCAAAATGATGATATGATGTATCAATAAATAATAATAGAGACTGAGATATGATATGCAATGGAAGGAATATGACTGAGTATGCAATTTCAATTTGAACAAATAATTCATAGAAATATGACCTTTGTGGGTCTCAATAATACTGGCACATGGCTTCAACATGATTTTTAATATGATTCTCAGCTAAATTTCTTTAACACATAAAACTGCATAGAAAATACCAAGATTATTTGACTACAAAATTCCACAAAAATAATTACGTCGCAATTTCTATGGTACACATCCATACGCCTGTCACCTAGCATGTGCGTCACCTCCAAACAATTCACATAATACGTATTTTCAGGGTTCATACCCTCAGCTCCAAAATTAGAAGAGTTACTTACCTCGAACAAGGCAATACCAATGCCGAGCAAGACAAACGATGCTCCAAAGATTCCATCCCGCGCCTTCAACCTCCGAACGGCCCGAAACTAACCAAAAACAACTCAAGTACATCAAAAAATGCTAAAGGAACTAATCACTGTCGAAAAAGATCAAATCTTGAATCAAAAGCCCAAAACCGGCAAAAAGCCCAACCTGGGCCCGCACCTCGGAACCCAACAAAATTTACAAAATTCACCTACCCATTCAATTACGAGTCCAACCATACTAGTCTCACTCAAATCTGACTCCAATTAGATGTTCAAAACTCAAATATTCACATTATGAAACTTTAGGCCAAAACCCCCAATTTCCTCTTTAAAATTCACAATCCAATTACCAAAAATGAAGATAGATTAGAAAATATAACAAAAATCGAGTAAAGAACACTTACCCTAGTCCACAAGATAAACATTGCTCTAAGAATCGCCTCAATCCGAGCTTGGAAGTGTTAAAATGAAGGCAAAATCGTGAACTCTTGTATTTATTATTCTGCCTAGCACTTTTGCACCTGGGGCACATTAGCCGCTTCTGCGGCGTTGCATTTGCGACCAAAACACGCTTTTGTGGAGAAGCACTGGAGGTCTACCTTCGCACCCACGGTAAAAACTCTGCTGTTGCGCACACACAAGTGCGAGTTCAATTTGCGCTCCTACGCTTAAGTTCGCTCCTGCGCTTCTCGCACCGCATCTGTGCCTTCGCAGATGCGAATAAATCCTCTGCTTCTACGGACTCCTGATCCCAGCAACACCTTCGCTCCTGCGACTCCTTTGTTGCTTCTGCGACCATCGCACCTGCACAAAACCAGCCGCAGGTGCGATCGCACCAAAACCAGCAGCCTTCAGCAATGCACTATGCAACGAAAGTGATCCGAACATTATCCGAAGCTCATCCGAGCCACTCGGGACCCCTTCCGAATATATCTACAAGTCCTATAACATAACACGGACCTACTCGAGGTCTAAACTCATACATAACAATATCAAAACGATGAATCATACCTCAACTCGAAATCAATGAACTTTGAAACTTCAAACTTCCACAATCGATATCGAAACCTATCAACTCATGTCCGATTGACCGCAAATTTTGCACACAAGTCACATTCGACATTACGGATTTACTTCAATTGTCAGAATCGGAATCCGACCCCGATATCAAAACATCCACTCCCGGTCAAACTTTTTAAAATTTCAACTTTCTCCATTTCGAGCCAAATTCAATAACGGACCTCCAAATCAAAATCCAGACGCGCTCCTAAGTCCAAAATCACCCAACGGAGCTAACAGAACCATCAAAATTTCAATCCGAGGTCAAATGCTAAAAAGTCAAACTTGGTCAACTCTTTCAAATTTAAAGCTCTCTAGTTGAGAATCATTCTTTCAAATTAGTCCCAAATAACCTGAAAACCAAAACCGACGATTCACACAAATCAAAATATATCATACGGAGCTACTCACGCCCGTAAACGACCGAGCAAAGTGCAAATGCTCAATACGACCAGTTGGATCGTTACAGTTTGTTAATGTTGTATTCACAATTGTGTTTCTCAAGTGTCTAACAAAAACGACAGTAATTCAATTTCTCTATAAAAATTTCTTTAATTCATATGGAACTCACTGTACATATTATTATAGTTCATCTATATCCTCGGTTAAACTATTATCCACAAGATTGTTATTAAGATGGTTAGGATGAACATAACGAAACTTGGCTCATATATGAAACGATTATGTGTAGTATAAATATTTCTCTTTTTGTTTCTTAAGGTTGCCTTCACATTTGTGCATATTCTGTTACATATATGCAATTTATTTGCAATATGATACATCCTAATAATTAATCTATTGTTTTAGGGTGATCGTATCCGGACCTCAATTGGGAAGTATGTAATTAATTGTTTTAGGATCAAGATACAAGAACTCGGCTTATATCGCATGAACTACTTTGTTGTCGGACCAAACAACTTAAATTTAAAGACTACGACACACAATCTAAGGCTCACATTTACACAAAGGACAATGATTGAGAAAATAGTTGCTTCTTCATTTCATATGAATATCTTTAACTTTCGTCCTTTTGATCAGCTAACAAATCGGAATGATGTCGATGAGGCAGAATTATTCGGTAATTCTTCTCTTCTATTATTACCACGTTTTACAAAATTGTCTAACTAACTTTTATATTTGTAGATGTCATTGGTCATGTTGTGACGTATGAAGATGTTAAGACCCACAAGCAAGGAGATAACAAAAGTGTCTTTCTTAATGTTCAACTCGAAGATGATCAGTAAGTTATTCACTGATACAAACTATACTTTTACAATTTAATTATTTATATTATTTTGTTGTTGAACGATTACCTTGAAACTTATAGGAGGAACAAGATTATGGCAACCTTATGGAGTAAACTTGTGGATCAAATTTAGTCTCACTTAAATGGAGCTATAGACTAACCTTTGATTGTTATTTTACAATTTATGAAACCTCAAAAATTCCGAGGTTCATCAATTTTACATCTATATTTAAAATTTAGTTACAAAAAATTTATAATTTCTAATTTTTGATTTATCTTTTCTACAGGTAACTACTCAGTGCGTAATTGTTGATACTCTACAACACTTTGGATCAATTCTACTCTGCCCAGTATGTTAAGTTTAAATCTAGGTTTGTAAAGGGTGTAATTTATTTTTTAATGGTACTTACATAATGTTACTAAGATTTATCACTTTTACCATGTTGCGACTTATGCAGATTAGTTGCAACATGTCAGTCTAACTATGAGTGGATTGCTCAAACGAACTCGCAGCAAAGTTATTCTGTCAGAGATGAGTTAGCCAAAGGAATTGTATCGTTTAAAACTATTACATATTTAGTTCAGTGTACATAAGTGAGTTAAATTTAGTATTCAAGTTATATTTACTTTATGTTTTCTCAATTTAATTTAGAACAATATTTTTTTTTCTTAAATAGGAATGTACCTACTAGATTGCTGTAAAATTGGTTAATTTGAAACTTGAACGAGGATGGTCATACTTGGCATACAATAAGTGCACTAAAAAGGTTGACAAAATTGGGAACAAATTTTTTTGTAAGAAATGCAATGAAGAACAATGTTCTGTTAGTCACAGATAATTTTCATATCATGTGGTTTTAAAACATATAAAAAGGAAATGCATAAGATTAAAAACTTTGGACTTGGGTATCGACTTGAAGTTCGTGTTATTGATGGAACAACTTTTATCTCATTAGTGCTTTGGAATCGCGAAGCTATGCTGCTTATAGGAACGTCTGCAAAAGAATTGAAGCAAGGATTAGTTGAGGTATACTAATAAACTTAATTTGGTTGTCAATTATAACTTTTCTAACCTATGAAATTTGGTGTAGGCTTCTTTTGTGGGTGACGACTGTTCTTATCCAAGTGAGCCGGATGATATTCTTTATAAAAAATTCATGTTTAGGGTTATTGTTAAGCCATCCAATATTGATAAATAAGACCAAGTCTACACTATTGTGAAGATAACTGATGATTACGATCTCCTAAAGGAATACTGCCACTCTTCACTCGAAGACACATTTAGTGTAAAATATCTTCTTATCAAACTCCAAATACATTTAACGTCAACTAAATTAAGTTGTCTATCAGTATGTTACCTTGAAAAATTAATGTTTATTTTCTGATATTTGTTTTTTAACAGGATTCAGAGATTCCTGATGGACAAAGTTCGGGTGAAGAGAAGCTATTTGGGGTAATCATCCAAAAATTAATAGTGTTATGACATTATTAATTATTTAGTTTTAAAGCAATAGTAAATATTATACAATCAAGTGTAGTATCACTCTCCAACTGCTTCTACAATTTTTCTATTTCTATAGGATTTTATGGCCGAAAGTCAAATAACGTCTACTTCACAAACTCCCATCAAGAAAAGCATATCAGAAAGTGGATCATCTGTGGCAGAAGATGGTGATAATTAGAAAGCAAAAGTATCTCCTTTCAAGACGTATGACAAGAGAACTAGATCCTCCAATAAGGCATCAGGTTTAGTAGCAGATGACAACCTGAATTGTCAATTTTCTAGCAACAAGGTTCGAAAATTGATAAAAATAAAAGAAAGAATCTATAATTGGCTGTATTGGAATGACTTTACCTATAAAATTTAATTTTTGCTTCTCTAAGTAGGTTTTGAAAGGAAATACTGGTATTCCATTATCATTGCTTAGTTTTCTCTTTCAGTTATTTTTTCTGAACATGTTAGTTATTTGAACTAATCGAATGTTGAATATATTTGTTGGTGAAGTCAAGATTTCAATTCATCCTTTCAATATTTGTACGATATACATTCGATAGTCGTTAGTTCATAGTTGGGAGATGCAACAGCTCATTCAAGATATGTAATTCCACTCAATCTAAATGAAGATTCAACATGTAATATAAAGCAAGGTACTCCTTTAGCAAATTTGATTGTCATGTCAAAGTTGATTATTTGGGATGAGGCACCGATGATGCATAGATATTGTTTTTAATCTCTTGATAAAACTCTAAGAGATATTTTTAGATTCAAAGATGCATCAAATTTAGAACGACCATTTGGAGGTAAAACTGTTGTTCATGGTAGTGACTTCAGACAAATATTACCTGTCATCTTAAAAGGTACTAAGCAAGATATTGTTAATGCTTCTCTCAATTCTTCTTATTTATGGCCTTATTGTCAACTTTTAACACTAACAAAGAATATGAGATTGCAAAGTAATGAAATAGGGCCCATGTGGATGAGTTGAGAGATTTTTCAAATTGGATTTTAGCAATTGGTGATGGTATGATTGGTAGTTCAGTTGATGGCAATGAAAAAGTTCAAATACCAGATGATCTTTTGATAAAAGAATCTGTTGATCCAACATCTGCAATTATAGAAAGTACATATCCTAATTTCACCCGTCATTGCAACGATATTGGATACCTCCAACAAAGAGTCATTCTTGTTCCAACTCCTGATATGGTGGAATCAATCAATGAATATATGATTTCGCTCAATCATAGTTCTGAAAAATCATATTTGAGTTCCGATATAATTTGCAGCTCTGATCAGACTTATTCAGTGTTAGAACATGTACACACACCATAATTCTTGAATACTATTAAATATTTTGGAGTTCCAAATCACGCTCTTACTCTAAAGGTTGGTATACCAGTGATGTTATTAAGAAATATTGATCGGTCAGCATGATTGTGTAATGGAACAAGGTTGATCATAACTAAACTTGAAAATGAAGTTATTGAAGCTAAGGTTCTATCAGGACATGTGGCTGGACAAAAAGTTTTTATTCCTAGAATGACGTTGACTCCGTCTGATGCTAGAATTCCATTTAAGTTCCAGCGAAGACAATTTTCAATCATTGTATCTTTTGCCATGACAATCAATAAAAGTCAAGGACAGTCATTGTCTCACGTGAGATTATTTTTGAAGAAACCAGTGTTTACACATTGACAACTATATGCTGCTCTTTTCCGGATTACAACTAGAAAATAATTAAAAGTTTTGGTTTATGATGACGATGAACAAATAAGTACTGAAGCTACAAATATAGTATTTAAAGAAGTTTTTCAAAATTTAATTTGACTATCGAAAGATAGTCAGTGTTATTTTTGAGGTTTATATACTACATTTCTTGCTAAGATTCATGAACCAAATGGAAAAAGAGCTGCTCTTGCATTCATTCCTGAAACATTTAATAGGTATGTTGTACTTTTGGATAAACGTTTTAATCAGTTTGTGATTCTCTATTATTGGTTTATAAAGTAATATGTACATATTAATAATAATTAAATTGCTGCTCTTCAATATCTATATTTAAGGCCATTCTTATAATTTTTATCATGTATTATAGGGTAAATTCCCATACATGAAGAGCTGCATAGCAACTTATCTGCTGATGTGATAAAAAAAATACAACGCGTAGCTATGGATATTATATCAATGCAGGATGGTTACCATGCCTGAGATCTCAGATTCAAGTAACAAGGTGCGTTATCTCATTTGTGTGCACTTCTTCTGTAATGTGATTTAACATGTATTCCTTCAACTTGTAACGACCCGATTAGTCGTTTTGAGCTCTAGCATGTCGTTCGGTGGTTTGAGGCCTTGAGTAGTTTTATTTCGGGTATTATGACTTGTACGTGAGGTCGAACTTCGGGAAGTTCGGAGTTGATTTGGAAAGAAAATTCTAATTTCGGAAGCTTTAAGTTGGAAGAATTAGTTAAGGTTTGACTTTTTGAGTAAGTAACCTCGAAATCGGGATTTGAAGGTTCCAATTGGTTCGTATGATGATTTCGGACTTGGGCGTATGTTCGGATTGAGCATCGGATCACCTGGGAGCATTTCGGCGCTTATCATGGAATGTTGACATTTTGAAGGTTTAACAATTTCCTAAGTTTGGTTCGAAGTAGGCTTTGATGTTATCGATATCCGTTTGGGATCCTGGGCCTTGGAATGGGTTTGTATTGTGATTTATAACTTGTACGTAAAGTTTTGCGTCTTTCCGGAATATTTTGGTATGGTTCGGACGCGTTCGTCGAAGTTTGAAAAATTGAAAGCTTAAAGAAGGATTTTGATCGTCCATCCGTAGTTTCGATATTGTTTGGCGTGATTTGAGGCCTCGACTAAGTTCGTAATTTATTTTAGGACGTGTGAGTATGTTTGGTTAAGGTCCCGGAGGCCTCAGGTGAGTTTCAGATTGGAATCGGATAAAAAATTTGAAGTTGGGGTATGGTAGTGTTGGCCAATTGTTGGTGCAACAACTGCATGTTGAGGGCCGCAGGTGCGAGCCCGCAGGTACGGTGTTGGGGCCACATAAGCGACAATTGGACTGAGTTGGGGTGGCCGCAGATACGAAGGGTGCTCCGCAAAAGCGGAAAACGAGAGGGACAACTGTGTCGCAGAAGCGGAAGGATATCCGCATGTGCGGGAGTGCAGGAGCATGTCGGGGACCGCATAAGCGGTCGTGCGGGAGCGGAAATAGGTCCACAGAAGTGGATTTTGCCTGGATTGGAGGGAACCGCACCAGGGATGGATTTTTCCGCAGGTGTTGCTGGTGTTCCGCATGTGCGAAAAGTCGTCTGGGTAGAGGTGTTCTTTTAAAAGCGGGAATTTGCCCATTTTCTCTCATTTTCACTTGGTTGGGGCGATTTTGGAGAGTTTCACAGGGAGATTTTCATCAAGCAATACAAGGTAAGTGATTCTCAGCTATTACAAGTTAAATACATGTGTTGTATATAGATTTAAGCATGAAAATTAGTAAAAATTTAGAATTTTGGTAGAAAATCTAAAAATTAGTATTTTTGGATTTTGACCATGAAATTGGACATGGAATTAGGAATAAATTATATATTTGAGTTCATGGTGTTATGGGTAAAGTTTGTCTTCGAATATTTTTTCGGAATCCGGGCACGTGGGCCCGAGGTTTGGGTTTATCGACTTTTCGAGCGGGCTTGGAAATTATTTAAATTGATTAATTATGGATATTAGAATACATTTTGATTGGGTTGCAAACTATTTGAATAGTTTTGGATCGACGGGCTTTGGTTCGAGGTGTTAGAGAGGCTTTGGAGCCGGTTATGGAACTTCAGAGCGAGCTGAGTCTCCTGTCTAACCTTGTGAGGGAGAAACTACCCCGCAAGTGATATTTATTGTTATGTGCAACTAGTTGTGGGTCCTACGTACGCACAAGGTGACGAGAGTCCATACGTAGATAAAGCATATTTATGTCCGGGTAGACTTAGGATCTTATCATGTAATATTTGAATTTCTTGAACTCACTCTGTTGGCTTAATTAATTGAAGTTATAACTGAAATCGATTTAGAAATAAATATATGCACATTAGGATAAGCCTTAACACTTTGAGTTTTGGGCGAGTTATTTGAAAGATGGAAAATATTATATTCATTTTATGCTCATGTGCTGTATTGTAAACACGTGTCTCGTAATTCGGTAACTTCCTTCCTTTTCTTGTGGAGCGGGCCTAATACCTTGGCAGTATATAGATGCATCTATGGTTCATGCTGCATGATCCTCGACAGTGTACATATTATTCCGGATCGGGCCGAACGACCTCGGTAGTATCGTGCGCTATATCGCTAGTAGGCCAAATATTCACGAGCTAAACTTTTCACTGAAGCCCGACATTTTATATGGTATTCCTTACTTATTTGTTAACGACACTTGATATTTTTACGAGCTGTTAAGGTATAATTCAAGATTTAGAAATTTATGCTTCGAAAGAAGGAATTAGAAGATTATCTAACTTATAGATTTATCCCATCATTGACGTATGCCTCATATCTGCTTATGTTTTATTATATTGCTTTATTGGACCTTTAGTAAGTGTCGATGTCGACCCCTCGTCACTATTTCTCTGGGGTTAGGCTAGATACTTACTGGATACGCTTTGATTTACGTACTCATGCTGCACTTCTATACTAAATGTGCTGGATCTGACAGGTTCATTGATGATCACCTTGGCGCGTAGGCGCACCTGTTGAGGAGACTTCACGTGAGCTGCATTCCAGGCTACGCATCGTAGTCCACCGAGTCTCCATTGTACTATTTATTTTATTTTGTCTTATTACATTCGGGACAGATGTTGTATTATTATTGTACTCTTTAGAAAATGCTCATGTANTTTATTGGACCTTTAGTAAGTGTCGATGTCGACCCCTCGTCACTATTTCTCTGGGGTTAGGCTAGATACTTACTGGATACGCTTTGATTTACGTACTCATGCTGCACTTCTATACTAAATGTGCTGGATCTGACAGGTTCATTGATGATCACCTTGGCGCGTAGGCGCACCTGTTGAGGAGACTTCACGTGAGCTGCATTCCAGGCTACGCATCGTAGTCCACCGAGTCTCCATTGTACTATTTATTTTATTTTGTCTTATTACATTCGGGACAGATGTTGTATTGTTATTGTACTCCTTAGAAAATGCTCATGCACTTGTTACACCGGGTTTTGGGAGTTCCTACGGGTTGTTCGTTATTGTAGTTGTGTAAATTCTATTTCATACGACTTAATTAAGAAAATATTATGATTTTAAAATATAAAACTGGGTAATTAAGTTGATCAATTATCGTTGCCTTGCCTGACGGCGATGTCAGGCGCCACCACGACCTCTAGTGAATTTTGGTTCGTGACTCTTATGTAATGTCAGGTGCCGGTGGAAAAGTTTCATTATTCAATATGATGACATTCAAGGTATGTGTATAGAAGAGGTTCCTGTTCTTGCAACATACCATTTGAATGAAAAAATACAAAAGTTACTATAAGTTGAATCCTTTTTCATTTTAAACATTAATGTAATGCATTTGATAGTTTGCTCAAAGATCACGTATTTACTCTTTCAAAATAAAAACAGACCAAAACTAATAATTTCTAGGGAATATTAGCAACAATTATTTGTTTGGAATGTGTCTGCCAATGCAATTGGTGCAATTTTCTATCCAACCACTATTTTGCTAGAGAATGTTTAGGTTTGTATGACACTTACATTCCTCCTAATTGCATGTATTTTGTGCAGCTACTATTGGGCTATTTACAAACTGAGAAAGCGCTACGGCCAACATAGTTGGCTAAAAAGCATTTTAATGTGAAGATTTTGTAAGTTTTTATTCCTAATGCGTTTTTTTGTTAAGAATCATACAAAATCAGTGGGGAGAAGTATTTTGAAGGCACTCTAACCGGGGTTGCTGTAAATACTACTTTATAGTCCAAGTTATATTTGGTTGGATGAAATAAAACTTTGTGCATTTGCCTTAATTGAGGTGCTTTAAATGTTACAGATAGGGGTGGCATGTGGGCCGGGCCCGGTCCTAAGTGAGCTTTGCGGGCCCGATCCTAAGTGGGCCGGTCCTAGACGGACCGGTCCTAAGCGGTCTCGAGTTTCGCGGGTTTCTTGTTGGAACCGGTCCGGGATCGGGACCATGAACTAACGGTCCAGAGTTAAGTGGGCCGGTCCCGGGCCTAAGTGGGCCCAACAGATACTTTCTATTTTTAATTTTTGTTTTTATACAAGTTAGAGAAAATAAATGGTAATAAAAATATCTAAGGCAATTTGTAAATTATATTATAGAATTATCACTTATATATATA
>AWOL01S0276813.1:0-10367 GCA_000715115.1 Nicotiana otophora
ATAGTTTCAGATAATATTTCGAAGTCAATATTAAATTCTGATACACTAACGATTTTAGATTTGTGCGACTTCACCAAACGTTTTGTATCTTGATGTAGGGATATCAAAATCATGAACCGTTTGATTTCTTGAAAACTAAATTTCAAAATATAAAAAATATCCAAAATGTAAAATTTAATGCCTTAAGGATAGTTTCAGATGATAGTTCAAACTTGACTTTGGTTTCTGATATGCCGACATTTCCAAATTACCGCGACTTCACGAAAACATTTGTATCTTGGTGTGGAAGCCTCGAGATCGCAAGACCTTTTTAATTACCAGAGATTGAAATTCAAGAGCTTCATTCTCACCAAATATCTTGGGTTCAAGTCTCACTATATTTGAAACGTTGTTCCAGGTAATCTTCCTTCATATACTTGTGTTACCTTCTGACGCCTCTCTTCTCTTTCCCTCCCCCCTTTCTAAGGCAGAAAGCGGATTTGGAGACCCAAACAAAACTTGAAGATTTGGCGAACATAAAGTCATAGCGAATCCCCGACTTCAATGCAAATACTTGGTAGCCTCCTAAAAGATAATAATTATTTCATTGAAGACACCAATTTAACATAGCGGCTTGACCCCTTTAAATCAAATGGGATCTAAAGTTTAGCAAAATAATGGTATCTTAGCTCGATTTTCAAGTGCTGATTGAATGGATTATATTCCATCGTACTTCGGACAACGATTGAGGGATTATGTATCTTTTGAAATTATGCGACTGAACTCAGAATGAAACTCTAAGCTTCACCGTGAAGAGGATCAAATCATACAGCAGTTCATATTGGGTGATTTGTTTTTTATTTTTTTTATGTCCTAACTTTTGCCTAGGCTGTCGTTTTTGAGGTTTTTAACCTAGCGGACATTTGTTTTTGGGCCGTACACAGTTTAGACTCATGGGGGTCAGGAGTGTAGGAACATGCAGTTTAGGCTCGTGCGTCAAGGAGCGTTGCAACTTCAAGTATAANATTTTTGAGGTTTTTAACCTAGCGGACATTTGTTTTTGGGCCGTACACAGTTTAGACTCATGGGGGTCAGGAGTATAGGAACATGCAGTTTAGGCTCGTGCGTCAAGGAGCGTTAAACTTCAAGTATAATACTTCTTCAAAAACGTGCCATTGATAGGGCCAATTCTCATGCCATCTGCATCAACCAGCTTGTAAGCCCCACTTGAATAAGCTTCTTGCACGACATATGGCCTATCCCGTTTTAAAGTGAACTTCCATACAGGTTTATGTGAAGTAATAATAGGTCTTCTTATGGAAATGACTTGACTCCTACTTAAAAGGATCTTGGGCAAACTCTTTTATTGAAAGCACAAGACAATCGAGCTTGATAACATTCAAGACTCTGTTGAGCTTCCAACCTCTCATCAAGAGCCTCCAACTCTGCTAATCGAAGTCGAGCATTTTCTTCATTCATGATCCCTTCTTGAATAGCTAATTGTAATGAAGGTATTTGACGCTCGAGTGGCAAGACGACTTCGACTCCATAAACGAGTGCATAAGGGGTCACTTGTGTTGGCGTGCGGTGAGTTGTCCTATATGCCCACTGAGCTTCTTCCATATGGTCATGCCAATCCTATTTGGATTTGGAGATGACTTTCTTTAACAAGTTGCATGGAGTCTTATTGAATGCCTCGGCTAGACAATTGGCGACAACATTGTACATAAAAGAGTTACGTTTCTTGAAGCCAAAGAGCTCATAAATCTTGTTCATCATCCTATTGTCGAACGGCTTACCATAATCCGTTATTATGTAATGAGGAATGCCAAAGCGATAGATAATGTTTACTCGGATGAAACTTGCAACTTTCTTCTTTACGTCCTTAAGAGCAACAACTTCAGCCTATTTTGAGAAGTAGTTAGTTACAGCCAAGATGTATAGGTGCCCACCAGAGAACTTTGGCAGTGGTCCAACAACATCTAATCCCCAAGCGTCAAACGGCCAGGATGCAACGGTCGAGTGCAACACTTTAGGAGGTTGATGAATAAAATTCACATGGAATTGACAAGCCTTGCATCTTCGAGCGTAGTCCAAACAATCTCTTACCATCGTTGGCCAATAATATCCTATCTTTTTTTATATGTAAGTGGAGCTTTGGTCCAGACTGGTGTGACCCACATACCCCAGAATGTGCCTCTTTCAGAGCTTGGAGTGCTTCTTCTTCCCCTAAGCATCGCAAGAGTACTCCCTCGAATGACCTTCTGTATATAGTATCTTTGTAGTAAAGGAAGCGAGGTGCATGATGACGGATTTCAGTCTTTATCCTTGAAGTGTTTGGAAGTATCCTATAGCTTAAGTAGTCGATAATGGGTTGTCGCCATTCTTCTTTCTCAGCTTCAGAAACAACAACAAAATGCTTGAGTTTATTTTCTTCACCTTCAGCCTCATTTGGCGGCGGTACTACCCATTTTTGGCAGACAATAACTTCCGTTTGATCAGGTAGGGTTAACGATGAAGCTAGGGCATCTAAAGCATTAGCCTTCTTATTTTCTTTCCTTGGCACATGTTGAACAGTTACATCACTGACCCACCATATTAAATTTTTAACATAATCATGATATGGGCATAGTTCAGGTTTCTTGACCTTGTAACTACCTAAAAGCTGGTTGATCACCAACGGAGAGTCACCAAAGACTTGCAATTACAACCGCTTTATTTTGACAACCATTTCAAGCCCAAGTATTAGTGCTTGATACTTAGCAACGTTGTTAGAGCAGAGTTGCGTCAACGTAAAAGAGAAGGGCAAAACTTCACCTTGAGAAGTGACAAATACTACACCAGCACCAGCTCCTCCACGATATGTAGCACCATATCAAAGTACATCTTCCATGGTGGTTGAACTTTAATGAAGTCCACTAACGCTTGTCCTTTTATAACCTTTTGAGGGATGTACATAATTTCAAATTATTGAAACTGGAGGTACCACCTTGTTAGTTGATCACTAAGGACAGGTTTTGATATTACGAACTTGATGGGATTTGCTCTAAAAACCAAACAAACGACATGAGCTTGAAAGTAGTGCTTCAACTTTTGGATTGAGAAGATTAGAACCAAACATAACTTTTCGATTGGCGAATAATTCAGCTCATTTGGTGTCATCATCCTGCTCAAGTAACAAAGAGAGTTTTCTTTCCCTTCACTATTTTCTTGGGTCAACAACGCTCCGACAGACCTTTCTTGTGCTGAAATATATAGTATCAACGGCTTTCCAAGTATAGGGGCTGCCAAAACTAGAGGCTTCATCAATTAAGTTTTGATACTTTCAAAGGCATTGCTACAAGCTGGGTCCCACTTGAAAGGAATGCCTTTCTCTATGAGGCGACTGAATGGTTGGCACCTCCCAGCTTGGTTTGAGATGAATCTCCTAAGGTATGCTAGCTTTCCTTGCAAACTTTTTAATTCATGAATATCTCGAGGCTCAAACATTTTCAAAATTACATCTACTTTGGCTTGATCAATTTCGATCCGTCGATGCCGAACAATGAAACCAAGGAACTTTCCAGAAGTAACTCCAAAGGCAGATTTCAATGGATTCATCCTAAGTTGGTACCTCTGGAGCAACTCAAACACCATTCTCAAGTCTTTCAAGTGGTCGCTCTTCTTTCTTGATTTTACCACCAAGTTGTCAACATAGCATTCGACATTCTTGTGGAAAATGTCATCAAAGTTATTCTGCATAGCTCTTTGGTAAGTAGCACCATCGTTCTTCAAGCCAAAAGGAATTACCTTATAACAATAAATACCCTTTGGGGTACGGAATGCAGTAAGCTCTTCATATTTTGGTGACATGCGAATTTGGTTATAGCCCGGCGAACTGTCCATAAAAGACATTGCCTCATAACCAGTAGTAGCATCGATCATTAGCTATGGAATAAGAAGCGAGAATTTATCTTTGGGACACTCATTGTTGAGATCCCTGAAGTCAACGCACACCCGAATCTGGCCATTCTTCTTCCTTACAGGGACAATACTTGAGACCCATGTTGGGTATTTAACTTCACTAATAAAGCCAACTTCAATGAGTTTGTTAACTTCACTTTCAATCAAGGGAACCAAGTCTGGCCTAAAGCGCCTTTGAGCTTTCTTAACAGGACGAGCGCCATTCTTGATTGCAAGGTGATTGACTGCTACTTTAGGGTCCAAGCCAGGCATCTATTTATAACTCCAAGCAAATACATCCATATACTCCTTGATTAACTCAATATAAGTGCTTTCTTTGTCGACTGCTAGTAAAGCACTTACATAAGTGGACCCCAGTTCTACGTCAGTGCCAAGGTTTATTTCTTTCAAAGCATCAACTGTTGCATTTCCCTCTTCTTCAAATTCAGGCGGGGCATCCTTTGCATCTTCATCTTCTTGAGGGTTCCTATCGTTGAAGGATATGTGATAATATGGTGAAACATACTCCAATTTCATGTCATCCTCCATTAGAGATGATATACCGTGCTCGCCTTGTGTAGTAATATGATACGAAGAACCCACACTTTTTTCGTCTTCATAACGTTCTTTAGTGTAGACCAAGTGTATGGCTTCACCTTTAGGGCCTCGTCACATGAAACCATGACTTTTGTTTGTCGCCTGATTCTAGAAGGAACCAGACTTTGGAAATCCTTAGAGATCTTCTGAATTTTGGGCGAAGCAGGTGTTCTTGTATTTCGATAATCTCTCTGGAACTTGTTCACCTTCTTTAATGGACCCAATCTCTCAAATACAGAAGTCCTCACAGTTGGTTTTCCAAGTCTATTAAATACTGAAGGTCTGTTAAAACCGGCAGATTCATCTTCTACAGTGATATAATTATTGCTTGCCCTTCTTATGGAGATGTGAATTGGTGATGGTTGCTTGTACCCCATACCTTCACGTGGTTGTCTTGTAACAACTTCTGATAGGAGCTTCCCTAATTTTGATGGCTCATTGGGATTGTATCCAGCCTTTACAAATAACTTGTAAGCATTGGTATCAAAACCTTCATCCGTACTCTTCGTAGGAAGTGCTATATCTTGTGGTGAATTCTGAGACACATACTTTCTAAGTAGTTTCGAGGATGACTTTATCGCCTCAATCCATTTGATCTGAAGAGTTAACCCCTTTAGCATATTGTTTTGGAGATTAGATGATTCACTTTCATCTTTCTAAGGACATATTGGAGTGCAGAAGTTACTTTCTTACCGTGAGATACAATGTCCCCTTTATGAGATTTATTTGGGTTAGGGTGTACCTCCTCAGCAATAGCTTTGGTTTTGTCGGCAACCACCTCAGCTCTCTTAGTCGTGGACCCATCATTCTTTCCATTCACGACATCATCAACATTTAGCTCTTTCACAATACGGTTCTTCAAGTAGAACTTTGCATCGGCAAAGTGTGACTCAACCTCAGTGAATGACTCATCATCAGCAACTATCTTCTTCTCGACTTTACCCTCATAGTACTTCAAACATTGATGGTAGGTAGATGGAACCACTTTATTCTAATGTATCCAAGGCCTTCCAAGCAAGACGTTGTATGAAGTCTTTGCATCGATCGCATGCAGCCATGCACTTGATTGCATATCTTCAATGGTGATTCCTAACCAAATCGCACGATGGCTCTTTGCCCTCCTTGGTGGAATCCTTGGATCATCACACGACTTTCCGAGAGTTCGTTCTTGGGAATACCAAGTTCTTTCACAGTGCGAATTGGCAAGATGTTCACTGAGAATCCTCCATCAGCCAAAATTCAATTTACCCTTTCATCACACATATAGCCAACCAGGTACAATGTGCGGTTATGAAGAGTGCCACCTAGTAGAAGATCGTTATTTGTGAACGTAACGTTTTCCTCGCACGCGTTAACTTCTTAAGGAATAGATTCGATGAGATTTTCTGAAGATGGTGCCAATGGTAGGTCATCACTCTTTTCTTCCCCTTTATCAGCATTGTAACAAGAGGCCTCAATGCCATCATGGGAAATCTTCACGCGGAACCAACATGGAAAGAAATCTTCCAAGGTCACCGGATGTCATGGCTTTTGAGGACTCCACTTTTGCTTTCTTCAAACGACTAACTGGATTCTGTTTTCTTGGTCTTTTTACCATCATTTTTCTTGTTGGTTGTTCTATTGATTCTTTTCGTGGGCTCCATATGTGGCGCCTACGACGAGTCACCAATGTCTAACCTTCATTATCACCAGGTTGATCGACTTCAACTTTGTTGTTCTCTAGTAATTCTTCAGCTTTACTTTCTTTTAAACCACATAATTTATCCGAACTAAATAAGCCAAAGGTGATAGAAACTTGGTTTGCGCTTGCTTTCTCATCTTCAAGCACGATCTTCTTTTCATAAGCCAAGTCCATAACTTTATCCTTGAAGACAAAGCACTTCTCTAGAGGGTGGCTCACAAGTCGATGGTATTTGCAATAATTTGGGTCGTTCGTTTTACCAGCTTCATTTGGCCGCTTCATCTCCGGAAGCTCAATGAGATTTAGCTCGAGGAGTTCTTCAGAAATTGCTGGCACATTAGAATCCAGAAAAGGGTACTCCTTCTCTTGCATTTCTTTTAGAGTCAACTTCTCACTTGGTTTATCTTAAAAAGAAGTGGATCGTACTCTACTTATTGTTCACATTCAGTATGAACTTCACAGGTGATGTTTTGGAATTCATAGCTTCTTTGTTTTCATACGCGGGCGCAAACTTGCTCCATTTCCTAATTTTTTGCTTGTCGTTCCCTTTGCGAGGCTCATTGATAAGTGGGGATTTTGATTACTTAGTCCAAAAGTGTTTAATTGTGTTCCCAAAAACTGATGAACTGTGCTTAATTGCAGGAATATTGGAAGATGAACTCCCGAGATGAAATCCAACTCCAAAAAAGAGTAATATGAACTCAAGGACATAAAAGGCACAGAAGCTCAGAAGTGCGGACCGCAGAATATCATCTGCGGCCGCAAATTATGAAGGAAAAGTCAGCAGAGTTTGGTGCAAAGTGCGGTCCGCACATGAATTGTGCGGCCGCAAAAGATGTTCCAGGAGCAAAGTTCAGAGAATGTGTTTTCCAAGTCCCTCAAAAGTGAGGACCGCACAAGAATTGTGTGGCCGCAGAAGTAAAAGCGCGGACAGATAAAGATCAAGTGTGGCCGCACATGTAAAAGTGCGGACCGCAGAAAGAGCGTCATGCGGCTGCAAATCAGAATTATGTGGCCGCGGATCAAAATTATACGGCCACAGACTTCCAGTCCTGACAAGCTGAAGAAAAGTGGAGACCGCACATGGAATTATGCGGTCGTAGAACGTCCCGAAGGACATTTTTGTCCGAAATTTCTAGCCCTGTATAAATAGACGAGTTTCACAATTTTAGGTTAACTTTTGATATCAGCTGCTACATTAGCCGTTTCCTTTTACTCCTTTTAGTAGTTTTTCATATTTTGAGCTATTGTAACATAGATTGTATCATTTTAATCGTGCAATATGAGTTTACTTATCATTTTTTCTTTTATTTCTTCTTTTATTTCTTCAATTGCAAGCATGAGTAGCTAGATATTTACTAGGGTTGTGACCCAACCCTAGTGTGTAAACTTAATGGGTGTTTAATTTACTTCTTGTTTATGGTTGGGTATTTATTATTTATCCTTGTTTATGCTTTAACTTGTGGAATTAATAGTTGGAAACATTAGTTCATGCCTAATTGACTTAGTCTCTACTTGAGAAAGAGAGACTTAGTCTAGGAATAATTGGCTAACAAGAAATTGGGTCAATCGAGAGATTGATAATCTCAATTAACGGGTTCAACCTAGAGATAGTAATAACATGACTTGAGCTTTTATCAACCGTTTTGTTCAATACTCATTTGGACTTGAGAAAGACAAATTGGTCAAAATCACTCTCTGACCGAGAGGTATTGAGTGGGTAATTGAGTGTTGATAGCTATAATACACCCCGATCAATAAAATAAGTATTAAGGTTTATATCCCATCAGGCAAACAACCAAGTGATGGTCATAGCTCTAGGATTTTACAAAACTTGAAAAACAACAAAAATATTATCGTAGTTTTATTTCTCAACTTGCAATCTTAGATTTAAATTAGACTTAAAAACAACCCAATTTTATGGAAGTGTAAATTTAGATAGTCAAATTCATACACTACACTATATACTACTAACTCCCATATATAGCTCCCTGAGGAATTCGACCCCGACTCTTGTTGGGTACTATTATTGCATTGACCATTTCATAACCTTGAATTGAGGTGTGAAATTGGAATAGATCACTCATAGATAGGCAGCCTTTCATTTCTAGCGGAGGCCATGCTTAACTCCATGTCATGGGCACGAGTCGCAAGTTCTTAAAATGTTATAGGCTTGATACCTTGCAAGATATAGAGAAGTCCCCAATGCATGCCTTGGATTCACATCTCTATGCCATAAGCTTCACTAAGCCTCTCTTTGCAGTTGAGGCTTGCATTCCTCCAACGACTGATAAAGTTGATGACTGGTTCACCCTTTCGTTGATGAGTATTTGTAAGTTCTATCATACTCACAGTGTGTCGCGTACTATAAAAATGATTGAGGAACTCTTGCTCTAGTTGATCCCAGCTATCAATAGATCCAGCCTCGAGGTTTGTGTACCAGTCAAAAGCATTTCCTTTTAATGAGCGGACAAACTGCTTGACGAGGTAATCTCCATAAGTCCCATCATTGTTGCACATCTAAACGAAGTGCGCCACATGTTGCTTTGGATTGCCTTTGCTATCAAACTATTGAAATTTTGGAGGTTGATAGCCAGCAGACATCTTTAATATATGGATCCTTGAAGTGTAAGGCTATGCGTAGGTAAAAGAGGACTTAGAAGAACCTTCATATTTGTTTTTTATCTTCCCTTCAACGAACTTCTTTAGTTGATTGATTAGACTCATCCCTTCCGAAGAGACTGGAATTTCCTTAGTGGATGCAACTTGTCGTGGGGGAGGATCAATCTCTTGAACTTCTAGGAGTTTGCCAGGTGCATGGGTGGATTCTTCTTCTATCAAGATTCCCACCCTGTCTGTTAGCTTGTCAATTCTAGCATCTTGATTTTGCATGCACTTGGTCAAGCCAGCGATTGCTTCCGTCAAGTTTGCCAATTGCTCTTCCACAGATGAAGTGTTTGTCACCATGGCTTGCATGATTGTTGTAGATGATGGGAAGTAGCATGGATTGTCACACAAATTGATTTTCAAATGGCTCACGCTATGCGGTGTAAGTGGGGATGATCCATCACTTGAAGCATCATCATCTTTCTTCACAGCAGAGTTCTTGGATCCGGAGAGGTCAAACGGAGCAAGAGTTTTCTTGAGGGGCATTTGTGGAAGATCTTGCTCCTTTTGAGGATGAAGATCCGAAAATAGGTTTGATGAGGACGGAACTTGGAGTGCTTGTTGTCCTAAAGAGCTTACTTTTCTCCTTGTAACTGGTCCAAAGCTTCCAAAGGTAACATCGAGGATGCTTTCTACATCAGCATAAAACCTGGAATTAACATCCTTGGTGGAAGTTGATCTGAGGTTGATTTTCTTTGAAGCCATTTCGATGTTCTTAAACTTTGATNAGATTTCCACCCTGTCTGTTAGCTTGTCAATTCTAGCATCTTGATTTTGCATGCACTTGGTCAAGCCAGCGATTGCTTCCGTCAAGTTTGCCAATTGCTCTTCCACAGATGAAGTGTTTGTCACCATGGCTTGCATGATTGTTGTAGATGATGGGAAGTAGCATGGATTGTCACACAAATTGATTCTTGAATGGCTCACGCTATGCAGTGTAAGTGGGGATGATCCATCACTTAAAACATTATCATCTTCCTTCACAGCAGAGTTCTTGGATCCGGAGAGGTCAAACGGAGCAAGAGTTTTCTTGAGGGGCATTTGTGGAAGATCTTGCTCCTTTTGAGGATGAAGATCCGAAAATAGGTTTGATGAGGACGGAACTTGGAGTGCTTGTTGTCCTAAAGAGCTTACTTTTCTCCTTGTAACTGGTCCAAAGCTTCCAANAATACAAATCTATATAAGTCTGACAACAAAATCTAACTTATGATCATTACCTTAAAATTAGCTCACAACCCTTCGAACCCAATCTGCAAATTCCCAAATATATTATGCAACATGATTCTCACATCTATATGATGTATAAGTCAGTATTAAGATACATCAAGGCGTAAACATATCCCAACTGTATTCAAATGATATTCCACATAACTTAAATACACATAGACATAGCTTCCGATCACAATAGTCATTCAAATAGCAAATACTGTTTTGGTAACTAACATCTTATCAATAAAAACCTTGTTCCAAATCTTCGAACACAGCCAATTATGAAAGAAAC
>AWOL01S0276876.1:3666-17736 GCA_000715115.1 Nicotiana otophora
ACCTTCTGAGCACCCACAAGATTATCTTGACCGCTACCAGGTGTTGCGGAACATGGGTATAGTTGAGACCAATGGGGTCGATTTTGCTGTATTCCAGATGACGGGTTCCGCCAAGAGGTGGTGGAGAGATTTTATGTTGACCAGACCAGTTGGGTTGCCTGCACTGACTTAGGAGCAGTTCTCACGGCTATTTCTAGAGAAGTTCCTGCCTATCAAATTGAGAGAGGATTACCGCAGACAATTTGAGTGTCTGCAGCAGGGCAGTATGACTGTTACTCAATACGTGACCTGTTTTGTGGATCTAGCCCGTAATTCTCTCCTTTTACTTCTTACTGAGGGAGAGAGAGTGAAGAGGTTTATTGATGGACTCACTCACCCTATCAGGCTTCAGATGGCCAAGGAGACCGGAAGTGAGATTCCCTTTCAAGCGGCTTCTAATGTTACTAAGCGGATCGAGATGGTTCTTGCACAGGAGAGAGAGCAGGGGTCTGATAAGAGGCCTCGTCAGTTCAGTGGGTTTAGTGGTGCCTTGTCTAGAGGCAGGGGTAATTTTGGTAGAGTCCATCCTCCCAGGCCATTTCATTCAGTGCTCTAGGCATCCCACAGTGCTTCAGGTGGTCATGACCCTCATGTGTCTCATTCCGACTAGCTAGCTTACGGTGCACCACCATCTCCTATTAGTGTACCCCCGATCCAGAGTCATCAAAGTGGTTATCCAGGTCGACATGGCCAGTTCTAGGGTCAGTAGTCACAACAGCCGAGATCCTGTTATACTTGTGGTGATCCGAGGCATATTGCTAGATTTTTCCCCAGGTCTTAGGGCAGCATGTAGCAGCAGGGTTCTCGTGCTATGATTCCAGCACCAGCTGTTCCACCACCCACCCACCCAGCTAGGGACAGGGGTTAAAATAGCTAGAGGTGGAGGTCAGGTCGTTAGAGGTGGAGGCTAGCTAGTTAGAGGCCATCCCAGGGACGCGGTTAAGAGTGGTGGGGCACAGTCCCAATTTTATGCTTTTCTAGCTAGGACTGAGGCCGAGTCATCCGATGCCGTGATCACAGGTATTGTTCCAGTTTGCCATAGAGCAGTTCTATTTAATCCAGGATCTACTTATTCCTATTTGCTCTATTTTGCTTCATATTTGGTTGTGCCTCGTAATTCTCTGAGTGCTTCCGTGTGTGTATACATACCGGTGGGAGATTCTGTTGTGGTAGATCATGTCTATCGTTCGTGTGTGGTTACTATTGGGAGTCTTGAGACTAGCGTGGATCTTCTACTTCTTGATATGGAAAATTTTGATGTCATCTTGGGTATGGATTGGCTGTCACCTTATCATGCTATATTGGATCCAAAATGGTGACCTCAGTCAAGCCAGGGTTGCCTCAATTAGAGTGGAAAAGGATTCCTGCCATTCCACCAGCATGGTTATCTCTTATGTGAAAGCTTGACGTATGGTCGAGAAAGGTTGTCTAGATTATTTGGCTCATATTCGCGATTCTAATGAGTTTGGACAATCAATATACTTGTAACAACATCTGGAGATACCTCTGCATTCTGGCAACCACTGATAGCATAGAATCAGCTGGGTCCACTTGAACTCTGTGCACCACCCCTAGCTGCACCATGCCCTGCTGGTGTTAGAGGGCCTCGAGCTGGAGGGGGTACTGAAGATGTAGCAGCTGCAGAACTGAATGGCCATGTTGTGCCCCTGCCCACACCCTGGCGGGATAAACGACACTCCCTATGTATATGACCCCTCAATCCGCACCTATAACATATAGGTAAGTCCATATAGAAGATCCCCGAGTGCATCTTCCCACACCTGGGGCATGGGGGCCTCCGCTGCTGCGGGAATCTCCCTCCTGATCGGCCCTAATGATGGGGTCCCCTGCTGCCCTGATTGGGCCTGAAGCGACTCCCCTGCTGCCCTGATTGGGCATGAAGTGACTCCCATGCTGCTGACTGTGCCTCGCTGGCGGTGCACTGGCTGAAGACTGAGCATGAAACTGGGTTGGCCTTGATAACCCACCCTGAAAGCTGATCTTCCCCCACAAAATGACTCCCAAAAGTTTCCCGCGGACCGTGCCTTGATGGTACCCTCTCGCTCCCTCATGTTCTTCAACTTGTGGTCCTCTTTAGCTTGAGCAAATGCTACCATTCTCCCATAGTTCATATCTGAATTCAATGCAGTTGTAGCGGCCTCATTGATAACCAAGGGGCTAAGGCCCTGCACAAACCGACGCACTCTAGCCTCCATAGTAGGCAACATGTGAATTGAATATTTTGACAGGCGCGCGAACTCCATGTGATACTTCCACACACTCCTACTCCCTTCGACCTTTGGGCCTGAGAAGCCATTATCTGAGTCAGCATCTGAATAGCTCCCCTAAGATCCCCAACAGAAATACCAGAACCGGAAGCTGGGGCTGGAGGTAGAATCAGAATATCGGTTGGAGGAACCGTTGCACCCTCAGTAGGTGCAGGAACTGGTGTGGCCTGAACAGGTGTACTGGAATCAGGTAGTGTAGCAGTCGGGGGATTGTTCTCACCCCTCAGGTATTCACCCGCCTCACCAAGTAAAGGGTGAACTACCACTCCCAAGGCAGTATTGGCTCATTGGCAAGTTCTTTCTCTCTTCTTACGTGCCATATACTGAAAGTTAAAGGAATGCACGAGTTAAAGGAGGAACAGTTGCACAATTAGTTTCATCGCATGATCCAGAATATCAAAGAGGGGTATTGTTCCTAAATGTTCGAGTAGCCTCCAACTTATAGATGTGGTCGACAACATACAGATAAGAAAGACTCCACTAGACACGGTTCTGAGACATCCTAGGACACTTTAAAACCTTAGGCTCTGATACCAAGTTTGTCACGCCCCATCCTCGGGAGGCGCGACTGGCACTCAACCGAGTGAACTCGGCCGAGCAATCCTGTTAGATACTTTCTATCCAATTCACCCATGATCAAGAAAACACGTGATTTCATGAATTATACAGTAGGAAGCTCATTCATACAATCCTAAATTGTTTCATTAGACATTGCGCCTTTAAGTCTCAAAATACATATTTCTTATAGTCTGAGTGGGACGAGTGATCAACCCAACATATACTTGTTTAACATTCCTCAACACCCATATACAACCCACATAGTGTCTACGGAGCCTCTAAAGATACAAAAGAGAGTAAAGATGGTGCCAGCAATAAGGACCCGACTATACCTTAAAAAGTGACCATAATATAAACAAAAGGTATAATACATGACCCCAGAATGAAATGGGGCTCACCGAATCCACTGAGACGAGGATGCAACACTATCTGTGAACAACACTGTCTGCTATGTAACCACCTGCATCCATTTAAAGATGCAGTGCCCCCGACCAAAGGGACATTAGTACCGTCGAATAGCACTAGTATGTAAAGCTAAGCACCAACTCAATAGAATGAATAATAATACAAGAGGAACAATCAAGAATTCAATAAGGGCTTCCAATAATATTAAAACAACAAGTTAAGGATCATATTAGTTTTCAAGTCAATTTCCATATTATTAGGTTGGGTGATCTTTAGTACCAATATTCCACAATTCACAATACCTCTGTATTCTTACACGGAGTCCGATCTCGACCCGATCAGCTAGGCCGTCTCATTTGAGAAATGACCACAATTTCATTATGATTTCCAGCACAATGCCACCATGTGTGCGGCATGGCGTCCGATCACGGCCCGATCGACTAGGCCATCTCATTTGAGACATTACCACAATTTCATCCACAATACCACTGTGTCCTTACACGAAGTCCGGTATTGGCCCGATCGGCTAGGCCGTCTCATTTGAGACATCATCCATATTTAATCAGTCATCTCAATTCATATTTGTTTACCATACTTTCAATACAATGGCACGAGTGGCCCCAATTATAAAGTTATTCTTGGCGCTAGGCCGTATTTAATAATTTAAGTTCTTTTCCACATCCCAACATTATTATTATCAACAACAATAAGGCTGCCCATTCAAGATGTTAAATTCACATTTGAGCAATTTTTGGGAGTCTTAGGCACATAGAGACTTTTCATACAATTTGGCATAACAACCTTTATTTTGATCTTGACATGAAGTATTAACATTGCTAGCACATATTCCACATTTTGAACACTTCCCCAAATAACAAGATAATATGATGAAGCATTTAGAGTAAATATTGAACTTACATCCTTCAATACAAATATATTAGAAATCACCAATTCTATAATGATCAAGGGCTTTCTCCAATTACATGAACACAATGGGGTTTAATTCTAAGAAGAAGGGCGTTTAGCCAAGATACCTTAATTGAGTCTCTTAAAACTCTAAGATATTCTGGACTATTAGCAACTTTAATCTATTTTAGCAATATAACAAAATTAAACCAAAATTAGGAAGATGAACATGGTTTTAGCTCATTTGAGCATATTATCGAACACTAGGTGTGCATCAATGTTTTAAGCCCCTTTTTGTGGAAGATTCCATCTTTCCCCAACCCATTCCCTATCAGTTTTAGCTCATAATCTTCCCACATACCTTATGAACACATGCATGCAAAGTAAGCACCCCCCATCCCCATGAATTACCTTACTAATGGCCCATTCTAGTCACATTTTAAAATTAAGAGTTTGGGTGATAGAATTTACCTCTTAGTAAGAAGACCTAGGTGCCTCTCTTGATTATCTTAAAGGTTTCAAGTGATAATTGAAGAGCAATTTGGTGAAGATCACTTTCTCCCTCTAGGACCCTCTCTCTCACTCTAACATATCAGAAAATATGATCAAAATGGTCCAAGGTAGGTGTTTTAACGGAATAGGGTCAAGTTTAAAAACCCCAAAAATGAAGCTTCGGAATGGGTTCTGGAGTTGTATATGCGACCGCATAATGGTTATGCTGTCCGAGAAATGACCGCGAAAATGGGTGCCAGAACTGGGAAGAAACTGATTTGGTATGCAGTCACTATGCGGCCCGCAGACCTGTTCTACGGTCGCATAGGCACCGCAGAACCTCCCTCCAAAAAAGNATAGGTGAGAATTGAAGAACAATTTGATGAAGATCACTTCTCCCTCTTGGACCCCCTCTCTCACTCTAAAAATATCAAAAAATATGATCAAAATGGTCATGGGATGTGCTTTAATGGAATAGGGTCGGGTTTAAAAACCCCAAAATTGAAGCTCCGGAACAGGTTATGCGATCGCATATGCGACCGCATAGTGGTTATGCGGTGCTCGAAATGACCGCGAAAATGGGGGCCAGGACTGGAAAAAACTAATCTGTTCTGCGGTCACTATGCGGCCCATAGACCTGTTCTGTAGTCGCATAATGCACCGCAGAACGGTTCTGCGGTCGCATAGTGCACCGTAGAACCTCCCTCCGAATAATCCCAAGGCGGGATATGCGACAAGAATGCGGTCCGCGAAACGGTTATGCGGTCGCATAATGGCCACAAAATTGGGCATCAAAAATGCCCCAGAAATCTACCCCACTCTGCGACTAGTCTGCGGTCCGCAGAGTGGTTCTGCGGCCGCAGAATGGGCCGCAGAAATGTGTACTTCTGCGCGACATTTTCCTTCAACCCCTAGCGCACTGTTCAATCCAAAAAATCCGAACCGCAAAGAATTTCTACTATTATTAACCTCTACGCCTACTTTGGCATCACAGAACTCGGGTTTTTACGAAAAACTTTACCGGGCCTTACAATAATAACATCCTCCGACCACAATATATGAAATTTCACAAATCCGGTGCCCGCAATATATCTCATGATGCATATAAATCCTGTTCCAAATCTCACAATACTGACACCACGAAAGAGACGTGTAGAAACTTATAGCCACCTACCGAATCAATAATTCATGGAGTCTCTCCTCCTGCCAATAACCATTACATCATTCTGAACTGAATAGGGATATTTCCCTTTAATGTGCATTATATAAATCTGATTGCATAGATTTCAGGTCCAATAATCACGTCTCACCCGGTAGAAGGTTCTCAAGCAATAAGCCGCCTCAAGCACTGACTCAGATCTCATATGACACCATCAATGCGAAGATAAGCTATAACTCGAACATGACACATAAGGAGGAACGACCTCTGGAAAAGAATTATCCAGCCCGCGTAACGAATAAAATGGTCGAACAGATGTTACGAACCATTCTCAGAGGATGAGAAACAAAATACACAGGAATAGATATAGGGAACCGTACGCAACATAACACTGTTATGCAACCCAATCCAAATATTATACCCGTGGCAGCGTGCCACCCGATCCACTCATAACAATAAATAAGGACATATTCATCAAACCATAATGCTTCAACCTACAGAATACCGAAAATCGGCCATAAGCATGCTAAGTGCAAAAGTATAACTTTGGGGATACAGATAGCACAATACGCCACAAAACCCAAGCACGACTAAGGTGCGATAATTGACTTGCATCTCGAGGGCCATCCTACTCACATAACACCACAAGCTACACGGGACCTCAACATGTGTGCGAATAATCAAGCCGTCTCAATCCGAAACAAACTCTCACAGTTCACAACCAAAGGACTAGGGTGCCTTCCAAGCATAAATTCTCGCATTTGCGATATTACCTTAACCTCCATACTTGGTTTTAATCTTTCTAAATCAAATGACTAACATGCCACACTTATACAAACCTCCTCGTGGGGTACGCTCCCATGACATTTCCGCCCAAGTAGCAAAATCTGCACCTCCATACCACCAATCGTACAAATCATGTAAGGAAAATCACTATCCGCAACTCAACACACAATGCCTCTTCCACAGAACACCATTTTCAGGCGATGCTAAATTAACGCCAGCTTACTCTAAACATATGAATTCTTCCCTATTAATCCGAGCTCGTGACATTCTTATCAACACCGAACCACAACCTGGATACTCAACTCCCAATTCCCATGCCGCTCACTGCACCCATCACACCGCTACGCGAAAATATAAGAATTCATCATGACCCCTGAATTGCCAGTAGAATAAACACTTCATTGGCTAGAAACCTTCCACTTAACTCATTTTAGAAAAACCAATGCAACACGCAACTGAATTCTGAAACCGCAGAAAACACAAACCTCAAGTCGTGATCTAAACTGTCATGATTCTTTCGGAGTCCATTCACACAACAAGGATATTCAAATCAAATATCTCCCAAATCAATCAAGTCATGCTGGTTGTCGGGCCTTCACGCACAACCACATACCGCATGTGTAGCTTCCCACCCGAAGAAGCTGATCATTGCCACAATCACACCGATTCGACCATTACTAACCCAACTTCTTTCAATTTACTCTTGACCTAACTTAGAAATATAATTGCTCCATTCAAAACATAATAAACTCAATTCGCACTCACCCCAAGTGACCCGAATCGCGAAACTACATCGTCTCAATACTCATGAACCATCTCATATCCTCCTTATGTGCTCAATAGCATATCCGACTGGTATACCCGTTCTGCAGGACCTTCCGCGAATCCGAAGCTATTTCTTCCTTCCCTCCAATACTGCACCATATACCCGATGATAACATAGAACATCCCAAGTTCCATTTGCAATCCACTGTGAAGACTCGATCCTTAACCACACACCGGACCCGAAATCCTTAGACACTGCACTTTAATTTTTGAACCCACTAGGACCGTTGTCGAGAGTCACCCACCCTGACTCGGTCCCGCATATGACCAAACTCCAACGCTCTACTAGCACATGAACACCCTCTCAAAGAAGCAACGGGCTGAACTCATTCCTTGTATATCACATTCACAAAACATAAACTTTGACTCTTCCCAAAACTTGCACATGAATCGATAAGGTGGAATATAGTGCACGTTTATCAATTTCTTTGCTGAATTACCCCCTGATGTCTTCTTTTCTTAATCACAAATAATTCACCAATGCACCGATAACCAGAAGCTGCTCAAGCCAACCACTACGCGATCCAATCATAGACGGTGGGGCTCCCCCACTTAGCTTTAAGCTACAATTATATAAACCTAGAACCCGTCAGGATTCCTCCTTCTTAATTACCATGATCTCGCACTGTTAACCCGCCAGACTTCTCAAAGTCTTTTGTTAAGCTTTTCATAAACATTCTGAATCATCAGTCACAATCACATATTCGACCTCTTACTGAGTAGCAAGTAGTATTCTTCGCCGAAGCTTTATCAACATCACACAACCGCTAACCTGCTCACAGGAGATAACCCACCTGTGAAATTCCTCACCGATATCTTTCCGCGACACTACACTGGGTACAACTACCACGTAATCAGTAAATTCTCCTGAGCCCATGCTCGCCCACCAGGTGTATAAGCCTGCTCCTTCCCTATTGACATCAACTAAAAGTTTAACAATACCTTCCGAACTCAAGTTATATTTCACCTGATACGACAATCAAACCTTCTTCATTTCAAGCAAACCCCATTCTGCCATACTCAATCTTTCTTCATAGACTGACCATCATTCCAAATAAAATCTGTAGGCCGAATCACCTTCCATCACGATTCCCAAACTGCCCTAATCTTTTTCAAGGCACGCGACTATCCTGCCACGGCATCCATAGGCTAATCTACCACTCTCAATTTGGTTAAACTATCTCTTTCAAGCAACTTCTCGACCTCTGTTTTTCATACTTGACCTGGTAGTAATTCAATCAAGCCTACAGTGATTGATCACTTAGTTACTCAATTTAGTATTTGGAATTCACAATTTCTATTAATTAAATATTATGAAATAGAATTTACAATGTGGATAATAATATTCACATGATCTACAATAACGAACAACCGATAGGAACCCCCAAAACCCCGTATCACAACTGCATTAGCATTTTTTAAAGAGTACATTAATATTACAATATCTATCCCGAATGTAATAAGATAGAAATAAATAAATAGTACAATGGAGACTCGGTGGATTGCGATGCGTAGCCTGGAATGCAGCTCACATGAAGTCTCCCTGACAGGTGCGCCTACGCGCCAAGGTGGATCATCAATGAACCTGTCAGATCCTGCACATTTAGTGCAGAAGTGCAGCATGAGTACGTAAATTAATGCATACCCATTAAGTATCTAGCCTAACCCCGAAAAAGTAGTGACGAAGGGTCGACATCGACACTTACTAGAGGTCCAAGCAGATAATATAATAACCCATAACAGATATGAAGTGCACAACAATAGTGAAGTAAATATGTAAATCTCAATAAAAGGTTTCCAATTACTATTTCTATTAGAAGAAATAGTTCTCAATCTTGTATTCTACCTTAATATCTCTGAAAGTTTGTCAAGTGTCATCATCAAATAAACCCGGAGTAACATATAAAAATGTCGAGCATCAGTAGAGAGGTTAACTCGTGAATATTCGGGCTACAAGCGATATAACACATGATTCTGCTAAGGTCATTCAGCCCGATCCGGAATAATATGTACACTGCCGAGGGCCGAGCGGTACAAACCATAGATGCATCTATATACTGCCGAGGCATTCGGCCCGATCCATAAGAAAAGGAAGGAAGTTACCGAATCATGAGACACGTGTTTACAACACTGTACGTGTGTACAAAATGGATATAATCTTTACCGTTTCCAACTCCGCTCAAAAAGTTCATAAAATCAACCCTCGGGTCCACATGCCCGGATTTCAAAAATCTTTGAAGATAAACTTTACCCATAACACCACGAACTAAAATATATAACTTATTCCAAATTCCAAGTCCAAATTTCGTGGTCAAATTCCAAAAATAACAAATTCTAGGTTTTCTACCAAAACCCCCATAATTTCTACTAATTTCCGTATTTAAATCCTTATACAACCCATGTATTTAACTTGTAATAGGTGAGAATCACTTACCTTGTGATGCTTGATGAAAGTTTCCCCTTGAAGCTCTCCAAAATCGCCCCAACCAAGTGCAAATGTGAGTAAATGGGCCAAATCGCATTTTTAAAAGAACCCTCTGCCCAAACGACTTTTCGCATCTGCAGTCCACTAGCCGCTTCTGCGGCTCCGCACCTACGGATATTCCTATCTCAGGCGCGGCTTTTTATTAGCCCAGCCAAGTCCGCTTTTGCGGACAAAAAATCGCTCTTGCAGTTTCACTTCTGCGGAGTCTTGACCGCTCCTGCGGTCCAGCGCCAAATGCCTAGCCCCGCTTCTGCGATGCCTTCTCCGCTTCTGGTCCAGGACCACTTCTACGACCCCCTTGGCCGCTTCTGCAGCTCCGCACCTGCGACCAAAACCTCGCAGGTGCGGTTACACCAGATGTGCTGCCACCAACAAATTTCATAAGGCCAAATTCAATCCATTAACCATCCGAGGCCCTCGGTACCTTAACCAAATATACCAACACGTTCCAAAATACAACACGAACTTAGTCAAACAACATCAAAATCATGAATCGCGCCTCGAATCAAACTTATAAATTTCCAAATTCTATATCTTGTGTCGAAACGTATCAAATCAAGTTAGATTGATCTCAAATTTTGCACACAAGTCATAAATGATGTGGCGAAGCTATTCCAAGGTTCAGAATCCCAAACAGACATCGATAACATTAAAATACACTTAAAGTCAAACTTAAGAATTTCTTAAACTTTCAAAATACCAACCTTCCATAATAAGCGCTGAAATGCTCCCGGGTGATCCGATACTCGACCCGAACATACCCAAGTCCAAAATCATCATACAAACCTATTGGAACCTTCAAATCCCAATTCTGAGGTTGTTTACTGTACAAGTCATAATACCTGATCGCAGGTACAAGTCATAATACCTGAAATGAAGCTACTCGAGGCCTCAAACTGTCGAACGATTCGCTAGAGGTTAAAACGATATGTCCTATCGTTACAATATTCCTCTTTATGACTCGCTCCTTGTGCCAACTCAAAACTCAAGGTATCTACCATTCTTTTGCAAATCATGTGCCCTCACTAACAAACCATAGAGAAAGTAGTCCAGACACTCGATATAAGTTCAAGTATATTTTAAGGACTCTCAAATCGAAAGAATATTTCTCACTCTCACAAAGAAACTTTTATGCCACCAAAACGCATACCATAGGCTTGCCCGTAGTGTAAATCTCCACTAATTTAAGCTCGCAAAGTCTATGATCAAGTAGGGCTTTATAGGTTGTAATGTAGGCTAAGGGACGGGTAGGGTATATTTGAGAAAATAATGACTAACCCTCCTAATCACTTTAATACACTACATTTCACTTCCAAGCATCTTCTTATCATTACCACTTCAATGTTTTACCATGAAACCATACACATTTAGGCCCTTCTTCATTAAGCACGTCAATATATAGATACTTACTAGCTCAGACAAAGATATAGGAGGTGTTATTATTTTTTTTCTTTTTTCTTCACTCTCCTTAATTTGATATTTTTGGCTAGTACTTGTTTTTTACAAGTGCACCTTGTCAGCTTTTCTATGGTTCCACTCAAAAGCTAACCAATCTCTTTCTTTACTCTTCTAGATACTTAAGTTCTTTTGGAGGTAAATGTTTAATAAGATTTGATTAAAAACAAAGAGGGTTCGGCTTGTAATGTGGTTGCCAAAGAAAAGGTCTACAGGCCCAAAAGGGGTGACTACGGATAATATTAGCACTAGTAGGCAAATAGGCTAAATGGTCAATCAAATATAGCCTATATCACCTCCCAAACTAACAAGACTTAATCATTTCACTTTGACCCACACACGGGGCAGGTTCTAGACTAACAAGGATGGCACAGAGTATACCAAAATCTCACCTCACACAATGCACATGACTTATTCAGGACGGCTCAGACCCGACGCTCAAGTTAAAGCAACTAGCACAATCATCATAAAATTTAAGCACACGAAAATTAATCACAAGAGTCAAACGATGTGCCTCAGTGTCAAAAGAAAGCCACACATATTTTCAAGACATGTAATTACAAAGACCATGAAGAAAGTACTTAGTTCAAATGCTCCAGACCTAAGCCCTGATATAAAACATGTCAAAATGCATAGATACTCAAGTTCTCCCCATTCCATTATCAGTTCAAAATGAAAAACAAATGATTTATTTTTCTTTGGACTTTAAATCCTCAGAAAAACTGTCTAGGAAGTCCATCTTCGGGAAAAGTCCAAAACATTTTGAAAATTTTACCTTCAAGAAAATAAACTAATACCTGGTTCAAAGAGTCATCCCTTGGAAAAGAATCGTGGCCATAAGAAAACCCAAGAGGGATTATTTCTACCTAATATTGTTTCAACACACATAAAATAACACAACTAAAATAGCATAGGAACACCCAAACAGTCTCTTCACCCCACACTTAAAATTATGTATTGTCCCCAGTGCATGCCCATAAATACAAAAGGGTAAAACAAACTCCCTGGTAGGCCAAAGGCCCAAGCAATAGCAGCTCATGGGGTACTCAGACTTCTCCGAGACTTGATTCTTTGTGCGGGCACCCCACACTTAGTTCTAACCATCTCACTTTCTTTCGCTTTCTTCCAATAGCCTTGCTTCCCATGCTCCTAGATAAATAAAAAAAAACACTACAAAAGTAATACAATAATAAAAAAATAAAAAAATAAAAATAAAAGAAAGCAGTAAGGTTGGGTTGCCTCCCAACAAGCGCTTGATTTAATGTCGCAACGCGCAAACTACTTTTTGCCTCCACTTTGAGCTTATGAACTGAACCCCAAGTTTTGCTTCAAGCTTATGATTATGCTCTTGGGGCGCTACAAATTCTTGTAAGCCAAAAATTAAATAATTCTTTATGTACTTTTTGGCTTCCAGCTGAGGAGTGTCATCTTTCCTAGATGGCTTTAAATATTTCAGAATATAAGGCTCATCTACCTCTTCCGTTGTCTTCTTGTATGCTCGTAAGGATCAATTCCCATTTCAGCATCCGAACATAATGTAGAGAAATGTTTGGAATGAGGTCCAACACGCTCAAATACATGAACTTCCAAATTTTCGACATCCTCAACACCAATCACACTAGAGTCAACTAAATTTGTATCCTCAATATCCTTGGTTGACTCTAATATTAATTCTTCAATACTCGCATCCTCAAAATTTTGCTGGTTAGAGTATTGATGTTGTCACGACCCACAATCCATTAAAGGTCGTGATGTCGCCGGACACCGCTGTCAGGCAAGCCAAAAATAAATACTTAATTAGGTTCTCATTCTTAATATTTTTGAAATCATATTTTCCTTAGATTAAATAGTAAGGGATGGAATTCACAGTGTAAATAATAATATTCTTAAATATTTCAATACATAACAACCCATAATCACCCCAAAACCCGGTGTCACAAGTGCATCTATCTGGAATACAACTTAGACAGGAAAAATACAAATAACTCTGAAGGAGACTCTGTTGGCTGCGTGTCATAATATGGAATGCAGCTCATGTAAGTCCCCGCATACATACGTGCCTCTGCTCTCACAAGGCCACTAGTTACATATGTACATGCACAAAAATGTGCAGCAAGTGTAGTATGAGTACGTAATTAACGTGTACCCAGTAAGTATCTAGCCTAACCCCGGAGAAGTAGTGACGAGGGGTCGACATCGACAGTCACTAGTGGTCCAATAATATCAAGTACAATAAGGAGGTGAGCAAATACGAGGCAAAGTAAATAAATGAAATAAACAAGTGTAAATATGTGGTACAATTATCCTCCTTACAATAAACTCAAGCTCTTAACTAGCAAATTCCTCCTCAACCGGAGCATATATATATGTATACTGGACCTCAACAAGCAGGTTGTTATAATTTGAATCAGGGGGAAATTTACAGATACTCCGGTTTCTTGCCAAAAATTACGCACGATTCCCTGAGGATATGATATAGGAAATGTCGAGGCATACGGCCCGATCCAACATAAATATTTAAACTATGCACTGCTAAGGGTCGAACGGCCCGAACCATAGATACATCTATTAATCTGCCGAGGCGAATGGCCCGATCCCATAAGAGTGAAATATAAATTCCTGCCGAGGCGAATGACCCGATCCCATAAGAGTGAAATTCATAATCCTACTGA
>AWOL01S0276901.1:0-14278 GCA_000715115.1 Nicotiana otophora
CATATGAAACATGGGGATTTGGGTGAAGAGGGTGAAGAGAGTTGTAACACCCTGAAAATATTTCGAAATGCCTAAGCGCTATTAAGAAAGTTGATGTGTGCTAATTATATTATTTTATAGGTAAACAAGAACTATTAATATGATGGATATTAATTGGATATAATAACAAGTGTACTAGATATATTTGAAGTGATATAGGGCCTAAGGAAATCCCTTGGGACAAGTCATGATAGACTAAAGTTCCAAATGAGTACGCGCAAGACCTAATTTTGGACGAGCATATCTAGATATATATAAGGAGTTATGTGGTAGACAGCCTATAAAATGAAATATCTTCAAGTCTAGTTTCTAACGCTTCAAACTGTTCGTCATTTGAGCATTCCTACAAGAATTTATGATCTAATTATCAAAGGCTGGCACTGAAGTACTTCTATAGCGTCTGGGTCCGCATCCGAGTTTGGAGGAGGAGTGAACTGGGGACGCGAAGTGTCCGGGACAACATTCGAAACCCAGAAATTAGGGCCTATAAGTATAAAGTCGGGGAGAAGGAGTATTTTGAGCTTTTGGGGTTAGGGTTCTTGAGGTCAAGAGGCGATTTTAAGCTCAAATCAAGTCTAGCCAAGTAAGATAATTTGTTAATGATATTTTAGGGAGTTCTAATATCATTCTTGCATTCAAATACTAGATTTCGTCATCAAATCCTCAAGAACACAAAAATCACCAAAGTCGTGATTTTTCAAGATTGATCTGCTAGAGGTAATTCTAATGCTTCAAACTCGTTTATTATGAGTAGTTAGCAGTATTTGAAGTATTTGTTATAAATTTTAATGGTTGAAAGATTGGATTATAAAACTCTAGTTCATGGCATGAATAATACTTTTGAGAAAATGAGAGAGAAGATAAATAGTAATATTGGCGATGAAATTGATGAATACAATGAACCTATAAAATTATTTGTTAGCAAAAGTTAGGAGTGATCAACTAAATAATCACTCGAATTGTATATTTTACAAGTGTTGATTATGAAAGGCGATGAATAGTAATTTGGTAGCATTGGACAATTGATGTAGTATTAATGACTTCGAATGGGTATTAAAATATAAGAATGAAGTTGAAAGGGCTAGCATGTGATTCTATTCGACGATTTGAGTTGTTGGAGGCTTGTGGTCAACTTATGAGCCCTAAATAAATATTGATCAACATTTTAGGTCATATTTTGATGTAATTGGGATATCTGATTGTAGATATCGACTTGTTGGTGATGTTTGAGCATTTTAATCAACATTAGAACGATGGAAAATGATTGAAAGCTTGTGAATGTTAATAAAGCGAAAGCGAGGTAAGTTGATTAATACTTACTCTTCTTAAGGGATTTTCTCTAAAAGCATGTTTCGAGTTAATGCATAAGTTGTTTGCAAATGTGCGTTCGTGCTTGTGGGAAACAAACAAGGACGGATGTCTCTATGTACTAAAATATTTTGTGCATATGTAGTGTCATGTTGTTTTATAAAATTTTATTTTAAATCTTGTTGGCAAAATGACCCTCAAGGTAAATGTTATAAGTTTTTATAAAAATTTACGTATTGATAAGAGTATGCATATTTGAGTGCAAAAGATAAATTTTCATGGAAAGTATTTCTTTTAAAAATTGATAAGTAGAATAACCTTGTGATATCTTTTAAAGATTGATGTTAAATTGCTAAAGGCTTTAACATGTAAAAGGTTGTTTATTTAAATTTTGTTCAAATGGTTTAGATTTTTTATTAATGCTATGATTTGAAAAAAATAGATCATTTGAGGCTACTATGCTATGAATTTATTTTTGAGCTATCAAATTTTTTGGGAGTTACTTATGTTCACCGAGATTGGCTTCGGATATAGTGTTCGTCGTCATGAAACTATACGTACCGGTGTAGGCGTAGATGGCCACTCTGTGGTATAGACTACGACATAGTGCTCTCCCTCTATAGGGTAGAGTCGATTTGTACGGCACTACGTTGAGACAACCTGAGTAAGTAGGTATATGATACTTGGCGCTAGGAACATAACCTAGTTGACCTTCTTGTGTCGGTGATGGTATAGTACTCCCAACAAAAGATAAGGTTGATTTTCTTATGTTTAGGCCTAAGGAGCGGAAAGTGATTTCAATGACTTAAAGCAAATGTAATGATTTTGTATGATTTTATTCAAAATCTTGGATTGGCATAAATGTTTTAAAATTTTATATTGTGGGTTATATTTCACTTGTCTTTTATTTAAAATGATAAGGATCATGAATTGATAAAATTTCTTATAGTCTTATATCAAATATTGGTGCATTATTTTTATAAAGTTTGTCCCAAGAACTTAAGTTAGAGAATATCTATGACAATTATTAAATACTGATGTGGTGTACTCAGCCCTTAGCCCCCCCTCCCCCCTAGGGCCCTGCTTACTTTACATGTTTCGGGATGATGTGTGATACGTGGCACGCGACCGGGGCCAGAATAACTCTCTTCGTGAGGTATATGGTGAGGCACCACTCTTATTTTGTGATAGCTATCATGTTGTTTTCTTAATTTATGCTAGTCGGGTATTAGCCCAAGTGTTTAATTCTATTATTTGGTATAGAGGCTCCATATATAGTTGTGAAAGGTTGTGGTAACGAGGTTGTACATGACATACATAAAAATATATTTATTTTACTTAATCACATTGCTATTATCATGAAAGGTGCCATGCGTTATTTTGAATTGAAAAATATTTCATCATTTAATTTGAAAATGTATATGATTTTCAAGGAGCTTCCGCAGTTAAATTGGTTTTCATACATATGATTTAGATGCATGGTTCGCTCGGGTCGGGTAATGTGCCGGTCACATAGTTTTGGGTCATGACAAGAGTAACGTAAAAATTATTTTCCTAAAGAACATTTTCTACTCTCTAACCAAACACTAGAAAATATTTTCCGAATTTTTTTTTCACACACCAACAAAATAAAAAAAAATAAGTAATAAAACCACTCATTTTCTAGTAAAATATTTTCCTTCGTACCAAACACACCTTAAATCTCAATTTTTTGTACTCGCGCCTATGGATTTTATACTCACGCCTTGCATCTCTGCAATTGAACGATCAATTAACCTCATCGTACCTACAATCTAAAAATTCATGAGCTACTTCTTGCACAAAAAAAAAAGCTAATCAAAAGTTTCAAAATGAGGAAGCAGTAGGCAGAAACAAACAAATATGGACGTACGGAATGCAACATGCCCCAACTGCTGTGCTGTCTTCAATTTCCAATTAAAAAAACCTTATGAATGCGGATCATAATGTAGCTCTTCATTAGTTAGATAGTATCATGTTGTAAGAAATATAACTTCTAGAACCCTTCGATATAAAATTATTCAAGGAAAAATATAACCTGTAAGAAGCCTGAATTATAGTTTTGTACATTATCAAACACGATTTAAATCATATTTATATTAAATAATGGTAGCGTTCTTGTCAATTTAAGTGCACCTTAATTTATTTCAATCGGATATTTATTACATTTTAAGTAACTTTGCTCGTCCAAACTTTGACAAAAGAAAACAAATTACCGAAATAATTTAACTTTTATCTATTTAATTGATTGTTAGGCCCGAACGAATGCTTAAACTATAATATCAAGTGTACCGTTGAGGCTTATGCAGCCCTATGCGAAAACTAGAAGATCGAGGCATTATCGAATTGTATGTCCTTTATGAAATTGACCAAATCAGCAAAAATATGTGTAGTTTGTGGTTAACCTTACGTAAAAATTGCACGGGCTCCATATTTGGTCGTTCCATATAACTTATACATACTTTTTAAAATTTTGTTTAACTTGTACCCATAGTTTAAACAACTTCAAACATTTTTCTCCTCTTTCTTCTTCTTCCCCCTCCTCCTCCTCCTCCTCTTCCTCCTCGGGTAACAGTAATTTTATATGATGTATGTGAACATATTTTAAGGTAGTTTATGATATTTTATAGTGATGTGCTGTCGTGGCACTTTATTTTTTTATTATTGTATACAGTCGAAACCGGGTTCGCCTCTTGTGTGACCAATCGAGACTGAAATATGACAGGTTAAAGCTCGATCTTGAGTTATATCGAACCAAGGTGCGAAGATACATCGTTGAGCTCGTGACCCCGGGACCGAACGAGATCGAGTCCGAACAAGATCGAGGAAAATTTGCCGAGCCAAATAACAGAAGGCCGAAATATCGAGGTTCGAAGTTCGACAAGACCATCAGATTTGCCTTCGAATTTACCGAAGACACGACCGATCCTACTTCTGACGGCCTCGAAGAAAAGCTTCACCAACTCATCTGACAAGGATCCGTGATTCTCGCAATTAACCAATCATTATGGCAGAAATCACGAAATTAAGTCAAAAAAGGAGCCAACGGTCTACATAATTTCTTATAAAATAATGTCTTAAAACTTCATCTCCCTAAATATATAGAGGGAACTGAGTAACTCATACAGGACATTGTAACATACTTCAAAGAACAACATACTATTTTTTCCAGCTTTTTTCATATTATTCTAGCTTCAATAATATCACATCTAAATTCGAAGAAAGTTAACCTTGCGAGACTTAAGTTGTTCAATTTGCATGGTTTGCATTTATTTTTCTATTTATTTTTCCATATTAAGTCTGATTTCTCACTTTGTATTAAATTAGATCACATATCCTTATAACAGTGTATAAATTCAATTGTTATTCGATTTTGGGGTAAACGGTTTGGCGCCCACCATGGAGCCAAGGATAATAGTGGTTATTTGATACAAATCTCCATAGCACACACTGCTTTACACTTACTCTTTGAAATGTCTTTGATTTCAGGCTAAAAATCACAAACTCTCAATTAGCACCTCTATATATCGACAACGAGGCCGGTCATCAAGGTGAGAATAACAACATGACGCCCGGTAACGCAAGGCCACCCACTGATGTCGTTGGAATTCGGACCGCGGATCCGATTGATGTAAATTCACATGTGGCCATCGATGCAAACTTGATTACCGACCTTGAAAATAGCGTCCGTGGTGGAGCCCGATCGATAGATCGAAACACACAAAATATTGAAGAAGACGGGATCAGCCTACGCATGATCTTCGAAATGCTGCAAGCTCAACATGTGGTGATAGCTCAGTTGCAGAGCCAAACCCAGGAACCTAGGTTGAACCTGATCCGCCCCAAGAAGTCACTCGCAGAACGGAACCGGACGTGGTTAGATCGATCGAATGAACAAAAGTTCGAAATTATAAAAATGCTCGATGAGCTGACAAAGGGGGTAGAATAAGGGGAAAGGAAGATCGAAACGAACGATAAAAATGTTGAAACCTATAACTCCAGGGTAGATCAAATCTCAGGAGTGCCCCCGATATTGAAGGGACTGGATTCCAGGAAGTTCGTGCAAAAACCTTTTCCTCCAAGCGCGACCCCAAAACCGATCTCCAAGAAATTTCGTATGCCTGAAATACCTAAGTACAATATAACGACCGATCCAAATGAACATGTAACCTCTTATACATGTGCCATCAAAGGGAACGACTTGGAAGACGACGAAATCGAGTATGTTTTGCTGAAAATATTTGGGGAGACCCTGTCGAAAAGATTTATGATATGGTATCATAACTTACCTCCTAATTCTATTAACTTAGTTGCTATACTTGCACACTCTTTCGTAAAAGCACATGCCGGTGCCATCAAGATCGAAACCAAGAAATCAGACCTTTTTAAAGTCAAACAGAAGGAGAACGAGATGCTCAGGGAGTTCGTGTCACATTTTCAAATAGAACAAATGGATCTGCCACCGGTCGCTGATGATTGGGTTGTTCAGGCTTTCACTTAGGGACTCAATATTCGAAGCTCGGTTGCTTCGCAACAATTAAAGCAAAACCTGATAGAATACTCTGTCGTTACATGGGCCGATGTACACAATCAGTATCAATCGAAAATCAGAGTCAAAAATGATCAACTCGGGGCACCTTCAGAGTCTATATATCCCGCCAGGATTCTCGATAGATCCAAAAGGGACATCAATCATGAACCAGGATCAAACAGGGATCGATATAGGCCCTATAATGGAGAGCGGGGGAACAATGGTTCTGGGCAGAATCCCATAAGAAACGAAAGAAGAAATGACCAAGGACGAAACAACCGGGGGCTAATGACAAAAAACGGTTTTGACAGGCCCACCATGCATAAAGAAGCATTGAGGCTATCAGAGTACTACTTTAATATCGATGCAGCTGATTTCGTATCAGCCATCGGGCTAATCAAGGATACCAAATGGCCTCGACCTCTGCAATTCGATCCAGCTCGAAGAGATCCCAACATATATGCAAGTATCATGGAACTCACAGTCATAGAACGGAAGACTGTAGACAACTGAGAGAAGAAGTAGCCCAATTATTCAACAACGGGCGCCTTCGAGAGTTCGTGAGCGATCGAGCCAAGAATCATTTCAGGAACATGGATTCTAACAGATAGACGGAACAAGAAGATATCAAACCTCAACATGTAATTAATATGATCATCGGTGGAGTCGATATCCCACGGGAGCCAATGTTGAAATGCACCAGAATCTCCATCACCAGGAAGAAACGAACTCGAGACTACATACCTGAAGGAGTCTTATCCTTCAGTGACGAGGATGCAAAAGGGATCATACAACCTCACAACGATGCACTGGTAATATCTATACTCGTAAATAAAACTAGAATCAAACAAATGTTAATTGATCTAGGTATTTCGGCCAATATTATCCGGTCGAAGGTCATAGAATAGCTCGGTCTACAAGATAGGATCATGCCAGCAGTCCGAGTCCTAAACGGGTTCAACATGGCATGTGAAACCACCAAAGGAGAGATAACATTACCGGTCAATACCGTTGGAATCGTACGATAGGCCAAGTTTTATGTAATCGAATGGGACATGAGGTACAACGCCCTTCTCGAAAGGCCATGGATCCATCACATGAGGGCAGTACCCTCAACTCTTCACCAATTGCTAAAATTCACAGTCCCAGGGGGGGATCAAGACAATCTTCGGGGAACAACCAGCTGCAAAAGAGATATCGAACTCTGGCGCCGACTCAGAGGCCAAATTGCAATTACCTATTCCGGGCACGATCTAATCAGATAAGAAAAAGACTTACGAAGACGATGATTACGGGGTTCCCCAATCTTTTATCATCCCCGATGACTCCGACGCAACCAAATCGACGGTCGAAGAGCTGGAACAGAATGTATTAATCGAGAATTTGCCCGATCGAAAGGTATACCTAGGGATGGGACTAACTCCCGAGCTCAGGAAACATTTATTCAATTTCTTATAGTTAACATAGATTGTTTTGCTTGGTCCCATCTTGATATGACAGGGATCCCACCAGAAATAACCACTCACAAACTAAGCATGGACCCATAAATTAATTCGGTCAAGCAGAATAGGAGGCCCCGGTCCGAGGTCAAACATATTTTCATCAAGGATGAGGTATCTAAACTCCTAAAAATAGGGTTCATTCGAGAGGTTAAATACCCGGATTGGTTAGCAAACGTAGTGGTAGTCCCTAAAAAAGAGAATAAACTAAGAATATGTGTAGATTACAAAGATTTGAATAAAGCATGCCCCAAAGACTCTTTTCCTTTGCCCAACATCGATCGTATGATCGATGCCACGGCCGGCCACAAGATCCTCAGTTTTCTCGATGCCTATTTCGGGTACAACCAAATATGGATAAACCCGGGTGATCAGGAAAGAACCTCCTTCATCACAAAAATGGCACATACTGTTATAATGTAATGCCGTTTGGATTAAAAAATGCTGATGCCACATACCAACGCCTAGTAAATCGGATGTTCGAAAAACAAATAGGAAAATCGATAGAAGTTTACATTGACGATATGTTGGTTAAATCCATGCGAGCAGAGGATCATTTAAAGCATTTACAGGAAACCTTCAGTATATCAAAGAAGTACAACATGAAGCTGAATCCGTAAAAATGCGCGTTTGGAGTCGGATAAGGTAAATTTCTCGGATTCATGGAATCCAACTGAGGAATCGAGATCAACCCCGACAAGATCCAAGCTATCAAGGATATCACGGTAGTAGACAACGTGAAGGTCGTGCAAAGGCTAACCTGGCGCATTGCCGGCTTGGGGCGATTCATCTCGAGGTCCTCCGATAAGGGTCATCGGTTTTTCTCATTGCTGAAGAAGAAAAACAACTTCGCATGGACCCCGAAATGCCAACGGGCCTTGGAAGAACTAATGCAATATTTATCGAGGGACGACTTCACACACCGAGGGCAGGCGAACAACTATACTTGTATTTGGCAGTATCAGAGATAGAGGTAAGTGGAGTCCTAATTCGGGAAGAACAAGGTACGCAATTTTCGATTTATTATGTTAGCCGGACCTTGGGTGAGGCCGAAACTAGATACCCCCACCTAGAATAATTGGCGTTCGCTTTTCTAAGTGCCTCTAGGAAGCTAAAACCATATGTGTCGTAACTACTTACCCGTTAAGGAGCATTATGAATAGATCCGAACTCTCGAGCCGATTGGCTAAATGGGCCGTGAAAGTAAGTGGGTACGATGTTGAATATCGACATCGGACCGCCATTGAGTCCCAAATATTGGCAGACTTCATGGCCGACTTTACACCGACCCTGATACCTGAGGTCGAAAGAGAGTTATTGGTTAACTCAGGGATATCATCGGGAATTTGGACCATCTTTACAGACGGAGCCTCAAACGCCAAAGGGTCCGGACTTGGTATCGTACTAAAGCCACCAACATGTAATATAATTAGACAATCTAGTAAAACTGTGAAATTGACTAACAAAGAGGTTGAATATGAGGCCATGATTGAATGCCTTGAATTAGACAAATGCTTAGGAGCAGAGGTAATCGAAGCCAAGTGCGACTCCCTCATTATGGTAAACCAAGTTAACGGAACATTCGAGGTCAGAGGAGAACGAATGCAGAGATACTTAGACAAGTTATAAGTGACATTACATTTGTTCAAAGAATGGACTTTCTAACATGTACCTTGGGATCAAAACAGCGTAGCCCATGCCCTCGCTAACTTGGGATCGTCGGTCGTAGATAACGAGTTCAATTCAGGAGAATTCGTGCATCTTATGAGATCGGTGGTGGAAGAAGGCCATGCTGAGATCAACTCGATGAGCCTAACTTGGGGCTGGAGGAAAAAGTACGTGGAGTATCTCAGGACAGAAAATTTTCCCTCGGACCTAAAATAATTGAGGGCCCTGCGTACAAAAGCAACCCGATTTAGCCCGGCCGAAGACGAAACCTTTGTCATGACCCAAAACCACGCGACCAACACCTAACACACTACCCGACCTGAGCGAACCAAACCAAGTGATGTACCCAAATCATATGCATGAAAATCAATTTAACTGCCGAAACTCCTTGAAAATCAAATACATTTTTAAGTTAAATGATAAAATATTTTCCAATTCAAAATCACACATGACGTTTTTCATCATAATAACAGTGAGACTAAGTAAAATAAATATACTTTTATGTATGTCGTGTACAACCTCATTACTACAACCTTTTACAACTATTTATGGAGCCTCTACACCAAAGAATAGAACCAACGGGTGGAGTAATTCTAACAAAATAAAATAAGAAAGAGCACGATAGCTACCACAAAATAAAAGTGGTACTTCATAATACCTCGGAAAGAGAGTCATCCTAGCCTGACCACATGCCACGTATCATACATCATCCTGAAACATGTAAAGTAAGCAGGGCCCTGGAGGGGCCCCCTAAGGGAGAAGTACACCACCGCGATACTCAATAAGTGTCATAGACTCTCTCTAACTTAAGTTCTTGGGACAAACTTTATAAAGATAATGCATCAATATTTGATATAAAATGATAAGAAATCTTATCAATTCACGACCCTTATTATTTTAAATAATAAACAAGTGAAATATAACCCATAATATAAACTTTTAAAATATTTACATCAATCCAAGATTTTGGATAAATCGTACTAAATCATTCCATATGCTATAAGTCATCGAAATTATTTTCGTCTCCTTAGGCCTAAACATAAGAAAATCATCCTTACCTTTCACTTGGAGTATTATACCATCACCGATATAAGAAGGTCAACTAGGTTATGTACCTAGCGGCAAGTATCATATACCCTACTTGCTCAGGTCGTCTCATCGTAGTGCCGTACGAATCGACTCAGCCATACTAATAATAACACAAAATAGTACTCTCTCGAGGGAGAGCACTATGTCGTAGCCTATACCATAAAGTGGCCATCTACGCCTACACCGACACATATAGTTTCATGACAACGAACACGATATATCCGAAGCCAATCTTGGTGAACACAAGTAACTCCCAAAAAATTTGATACTTCAAAAATAGATTCATAGCATAGTAACCTCAAATGATCTATTTTTATCAAATCATGCATTTATAGAAAATCTAAATCCTTTGAACAAAATTTAAATAAATAACCTTTTACATGCTAAAGCCTTTAGATATTTAACATCAATCCTTAAAAGATACCACAAGTGCCATTATGTTCGTCAATTTCCAAAAAAAATACTTTCCACGAAAACTTATCTTTAGCATTCAAATATGTATACTCTTGTAAATACGTAAGTTCTGATAAAAACTTATAACATTTACCTTGAGTGTCATTTTGCCAACAAGATTTAATTTTTTTTTATAAAACAGTATGACACTACATATGCAACATACTATTTTAATACACAGAGGCATCCGTACTTGTTTATCCCCACAAGCAAGAAAGCACATTTGCAAACAACTTAAGTATTAACTCGAAACATGCTTTTAGAGAAAGTCCGTCAAAAAGAGTAAGTTTTAATCAACTTACCTCGCTTTCGCTTTATTAACATTCACAATCTTTCAATCCTCCTCTATCATTCCAATGTTGATTAAAATGCTTAACATCACCAACAAGTCGATATCTACAATTAGATATCCTAATTATATCAGAATATGACCTAATATATTGATCAACATCCATATATGACTCACAAGTTGGCTACAAGCCCCCAACGACTCAAATCGCCAAATAGTTTTACATGCTAAACCATTCAACTTCATTCTTATGTTTTAATACCCATTCAGAGTCATTAATGATACTACATCAATTGTCTATTACCACCAAGTTACTATCCATCATCGTTCAAAATCAACACTTGCAAAATATACAATTCGGGTGATTACTTAGTTGATCACTTTCATCTTTTGCTAACAAATAATTCTATAGGTTCATCGTATTCATAAATTTCATCGACAAGATTACCATTCATCTTCTCCCTTATCTTCTCAAAATACTATTCATGCCATGAACTAGAGTTTTATAATCCAATTTTTTAATCATTAAAACTTGTGACAAATGCTTCAAATACTTCTAACTACTCATAATAAACGAGTTTGAAGCATTGGAATTACCTCTAGTAGATCAGTCTTGAAAAATTAGAACTTTGGTGATTTTGTGTTCTTGAGGATTTGATGAAGAAATCTAGTATCTAGATGTAAGAATGATATTATAACTCATGTATATTGAGTAATAATTAACCCAAAACATCATTAACAAACTAACCATGGTTGATTGGATTTGATTTGAGCTCAAAATCGCCCCTTCACTCCAAGAACCCTAACCCCCAAATACACAAAATACCATTTTCCCCCGATTTTATATTTATAAGCCCGGAATTCTGGGTTTCGGATGCGGCCCTGGATGCTTCGCATCCCCACTTCACTCCTCTTTAAAGTTCGGATGCAGACTTAGATGTTATTGCAACACTTCACTGCCAACCTCTCTTACGGACGCGGCCTCGGATGCTTCGCATCTGTAGGCTCCTCCGCCAGCCTTTGGTAATTTGGTCATAACTTCTTGTGGGAATGTCCAAATGACAAATGGTTTGGAGCATTAGAAACTAGACTAGAAGATATTTCATGTGATAGATTTTACACCACATAACCATATATATATATATATATATATATATATATATACTCGTCTAAATATTGGTCTTATGCGTACTCATTTGGAACTTTAGTCTATCATGTAATTTCCAACTTGACTTAGACTTAGGGCTCTCCTTAGACCCCACATCACTTATAATATACCTCGTACACTTATTATCATATCCAACTGATATCCATCATATTAATAGTCCTTATCTGCACACAAAATAATATAATTAGCCACATCAACTTTCTTAATAACGCTTAAATATTTCAAAATTTTCTGGGGTGCTACATTCTCCCCCACTTAAGGACATTCGTCCTCGAATGTTTTACAAGTAACTTCTATGAATAGAGTTACCATCCTTTTACCTTTAACCATCATGCATAGGCACTTATGACTACACGGGTCTTATACTTTCTTTTCAAAATCTCAATTTACTTATGGCCCTCAAAATTTGGCTATCTTTACAAATTCTTAAAAATTTCGGCAGAGCTTTCTCTATAACTAGGACTATCCAAAAACTTTAACTTATCCATAACAAGCCCTCACACGGGCACCAATAATAATATCGCTCAACAATCAACAATACACAATATAATGTACCATCTTGACCCCACTCGGCCGTACATATACTATAAGTGTATCGAATGTAAATCTTTAAAACTTTTAACTTGTAACATATATGAATACCATTCAATATCAATAATTGCTATTATACATAGGTCCCGTATCACTATTATACATGCCTCCATTTTCTCTAGTCATGCATACGTCAAGTTATACCTGAAAAGTATCTTTAAGTAATCTAAAATCTCTCTATGATTGGAACTTTTACAAATTTCATAATGTAGAATGGCACATATCCATCCTGCCTAAATTCTAAGCTTCTTCGAAGCTATGGCTCATGCTTGGTGAGAGCAAAATTGTATTGCCTACTTAGTACCTGTAAACTTATTCATTCCGACTCATAGTCTCAAAATTTTCTTATAACCAATACATTCAAATTAGCATGTTGCCCTTTTTGAGTCTTGTTTCCAGGAAACGTTTTCCCACTTAAGACTTTTAATATTCTCTAATCATCAAAACTATTTTGGAATGTTCTTTTATTCCTTCCAAATATTAATAAGATATTTGTCTCAGATTTATCCATCACATGATAAGTTCATACCCCACTTTCGCTCATACCTTTAGAGCTCATGTTAGATTCATAATTTGATAATTATTGTTACAAACAAGTTTGCTCTAAAATAATTGAACTCACTTCGCTTGAGTTCATGACACTAGTTTGCCACCTACTCGCGGGCATCCGTGCTTTAGTTTTATTTCTTAACTTTTACCAATTTCTTGACACCATTGAGTATCTTGTAATATGTTTCTACAAAAAATTTGGGATTGAATCTATATTCACGTGCACCATAGACATTCTACCGTAGCCCTTAAACTTTCAACAGTCAAGAGTCATGGTTATCATGATGGTACTTGCACCCTTTTAATATTAGTGCCTCTTTGTTTTTGAACCCATGCCTTTTAGTGGCACATTTTATTTTTTGTATAGAAGAGTCTCTTCTCATTCAATAATGCGAATTACATTACCCTTTTCTATTTCATCTCGTTCTAAGTGTGCACATATTAGAAGGACTCCCTTATTCCATACAATTCCACGTATAATTCAAAGTACTCCCTCGTTCTCCACAATACTTGAATTTAATTCAAATCGCACATGTCCCCAAGTTGTAAAAATACATTCAAGTTGCGCATTAAATCCTTGACTATCAGACATAACTTTCAACATCCATGATGTAGAACATCGTAACAATTGCTCGTAATGAGTTTGCAATCGTCGTACAAGTACTTCATGAAAATTGTACCCTTCTGATCATAAAGGTTACTGATAATACCTCATTCATTTGTTCTTAGTAACTATAACCTTTACTCTTCTTCTTCATTTTTATTTTTTTATTTTTTTTTATTTTTTATTTTTATAAACCATCACTTTATAGGTGACATCTGCTTACTCAGACGCTCCTCCACTTAGGAGCAAATAAAATTTGAAACTCTTACCTATCACTCGAAAAGTTAACTGTAATTTTGGTTAAATTTTCTCGGGCCATTTACATGCTCACCTGCTTTTACATCCTTTATTTTTTCAAAAGCTTTCTGGCGGGCCCTCAATTCGAAATCTCTATTTTATTGCTTCAATCTTTCATCGTACATTGTCTTTTGTTTCATCATTATACCGATATGCTCATTATTCTGACAATATG
>AWOL01S0276984.1:0-13817 GCA_000715115.1 Nicotiana otophora
TTGGTCAATTAAAGGTGGGTTCATATGAGTTGGTTAGCCAACCATTTTGGTCCTCCAACCTTTGATCACTTTTTATACATTTATTGGATATTGGATGCTCGAAAAACTTAATTTGAACTCTATTTTTTCCCTTTATGTGGTTTGTGGTTGCGAATCTAGGATTTAAACTCTATAGATTCAACTTTAAAGATTTTTAACATCGAAATCATTATATTTTTAAAGTTATGGGTTCAAATTTATTATTTTTATAATTTTAATAAATTTTTATAAATATACTCAACGCTGAAAGTTATGAGCCTACCACACCATCCGCCTCTGCTCGTAATTCCTCCTTTTGATATCACTGTCTTTTCTCAAGTTTTTAAAATGTTTGGACCTCTTTTCTTCTCACATAAGGTGTACAAGGTGGTATTCAAATCATTAGTCACTCCCTAAGTATTACGATGATGCTACATTTAAATTCTTGCATTTTGTCATATCTCAGACGTCATGGTGTGAAATAATACTGGGTATGTTGTTGCATTTTCTAAGCACCATCCCTTGCGGCAATTGTGTGTTAAGTTTAACATCCTATTAAGGACCATGCGTTCCACGTGTATGGCAATGTGTGTATGAAAGTTATATATATAATATATTCACTAGTTTGGTATAAACGTGGAGTGCGAATAGGTTTTTCTCTCTGAGATGCATTTGAACCATCAAACGTGATACCAGTTGCTTCAAATGAAACAGAAGTATATGCAAAATTAGTTGATCGACCTAGTCAAGTATATGCAAAATTAATTGATTGGCCTAGTATTTCTTTTTGGACGGTGAATTATATACTAAAAGATAGTTATGTCTCCTTGTTGGGGACTACTGAAGTAGTTACAATGCTTTTATTGCTAGTGTTGAATGAAATTGCCTAGAGTAGGCAAAACTTCTTTGATTTATGAAAATCTTTTAGTGTCAAAGGGAGTAAGTGTAATATAGAAATTAAGCATTCCTAATTGATAGATCTTATCCTCATAGGTTTTATATTGGGTAAAATATGTCACGGTATGTGGCCACCTAAGAAGGAGACACGTGGAATCAAAACCGAGAGGATGAAAAACCGGGCACAACTATTTCGTGTGTCACCGAGAAAGACAAGTTCGTAAGGGCATTTAGCACGCTGCACCCGATGACATTTAATGAAAAATATTTCACATCATTAAAGAGTAACAGCTTATTAAAGAAACCTGATGGTTTATGTTTACCGTTAGGTTTTCATTATCATACTATTAATAATTGTCATTAGTGGTGGACTCGACCATTACGCCCACTGAGCTATAAATAATAGGCTCAGCTATCATTGTATGACACGCTTTTCTGGGCATCAAAGAATATATTCTAATACAACATCTCAATACTATCTCTCTCCCTAGCTTGTTTTTCTTATCATCATTGTACCCAGAAATCCTATTTTACGGTTCTCCAAATCTATTGCTTCACTAACATTTGAGCTAAGTATCTTGAATGAAAATCGATTAATTCATTATCTTTTGGGATCAAATTGATTCATCTGTCTAGTAACCATGAACAAATTCAATTGTACCATTTTCTGGGTAAACACTTTGGCGCCCACCGTGGGGCCTAGATAGTCGTGTGGTTAAGTTGATCCTTACCTCCTTCACTCACAAGCTTTGATCGTTCTTGTCCTAGCAAAATCACAAAGAATGGCAATCAATACCATTAACAACATTCACAATCCTGAGATTCGAGAGGAACACCCCCATTTTGAGGACTCAATCATCGACACTCGTAATGAGGGGGAAGATGCCACACAGGTGTATGACGGGAGGTACCCCAGACGAGTACGTGAAGCAACCCGAGATGATGCTGACCAGAGGCACGTAGCAGACGCGATGAGTATCCTGCAAGTACAACATGTAATCATCTTAGGCCACCTCACACGGAAAGATCAGGTCATTACGGAGTTAAAACAAGCGCTATCGGGCGCTTCAAATAATACAAATAGGCGAGATCCAGTTCCTCCCGTTATTCCTACAAACCAAACAACGCAGAGAGTCGACAACAACACTCCTAGGGGTGAAGTTAGCTCTGACGGGGCTGGCGGGAGCAGATCTGGACTCAACAACGATAAAGATCCGTTTAAGGAGGAACTCTTGCGGTTCATGAAGGAAGTAAATAACTGCATGGACCAAATCCCGGGAGCACCCCTGGTATTGAAAGGACAGAGCTCGAAGAAGTACATCCAATTACCGTACAAACCAAGTGCAGCCCCGGAATTAATCCTAAAGCGATTCAGAATGCATGAAGTGCCAAAATACGATGGGACCTCATATCCACAGGAACACATCACCACCTACACAATGGCAGTGAGAGGAAATGAACTGTCTCCTCACGAAATCGAGTCCGTGTTATTGTAGAAATTTGGTGAGATCTCACGAAGGGAGCCTTGACATGGTACTCATTATTGCCTGGGCATTCCATAGATTCTTTCGAAATGCATGCGGATTCGTTCATCAAGGACCATGCCGGTGCCAGAAGGGTAAAAGCCCGAAAGGTCGATATATTCAGGATCGCACAGGGAGAATCTGAGCTATTACGAAGGTTCGTTAGCCGGTTCCAGAAGGAAAGGATGTTGTTACCGGTCGTTCCGGAGGAATGGGCAGCTGAAGTGTTCATTAAGGGTTTGAACCCGAGGAGTTCAGATGCTTCCCGAAAGTTGAAGGAAAGTCTGTTCGAGTTCCAAGCAACAACTTGGGTGGATGCCCACAACTGGTATGAGTCAAAGATAAGGATCAAAGATGATCGGTTTGACTTCCCGTCATCAGCAAAGGGGCGAGAGAAGAACAAAGAAAAAATGAAGGACGATGTCGACTCACATGGACAAGTTTCAAGGGGCCGGTTTCTTCCCTACGAGTGGATTAAAGGTCATGACAGGAGCTTCCGAACCTCGGACAAGTTCACCGTTGACAGGAGGATAGATCGTGGGTGGAACAACAGATCGCTGCAGGGTAGAGAAATCTCGGGACCACGAGGTTCTTCTTATCCAAAGTTATGAGAGTATAATTTCAACATTAGCGTGGTGGAGTTAGTGTCCGCCATGAGAGATATCAAGAGGCACGATTCCCGAGACCTATGAGGTCTAATCTCAGCCAGAGGGACCCAAATCTATGGTGTGAATACCACGATACTAATGGCCATCGGACTGGGGACTGTCGGCACCTCCAGGAAGAAGTGGAAACACGGTTGAAAAATGGTCACGTCAAAGAACTATTGAGTGACCGAGCCAAAAATAATTATGGTCGGGACAGGGGCAACGCGCAAAACTCGAAGGAAGGAGAAGAACCTCCACGTCAAACGATCAACATGATCTTCGGAGGGGACGAGATTAATGGGATCATTTTCTCGGCCGCAAAGAAGAATAACGTATTGACAACCTATAGTAAGAGTTTCTGGGAGTACCGCATAATGACACACTGGTAATTTCTTTAAATGTGTTAAATTTTAAAATTAAATGCGTTTTAGTGAATCCAGGAAGTTCCGCCAATATCATATAATAGAGAGTTCTAAATCAGGATAAACTCACCGGGAACATCGTCCCGGCAACAAAGCTCCTTGCCGGATTCAACCTCGCAAGTGTTACAACTCGAGGGGAAATCTTACTGCTTACAGATGCCGAGGGCGTAACAAAGACAACCCTCTTTGAAGTAGTAGATGGGGACATGGGCTATGATATCATCATGGGAAGGCCATGATTGCACGATATGAAAGTCATGCCTTGAACGTACTATCGATTGCTGAAATTCTCGACACCCGAGGGGATCAAGCGGATAAGAGGTCATCAACTGACAACGATAGAGTTTAGTGCGACCTCAGTCTCTCATAGCAAGGGAAAGGAACATGCAGTATAGCAGTTATCGGAATCAGCTTTCGACCCCGAACCAGAGGAAGTTTCGCCGGGGGCAGGAAGGTCGGAGCAATATCATATACCAATGTATTTTCAAGTACCGAAAGAAATAGGCGCAATGAAATCCACGACAGTAGAACTAGAGCAGGTTGCACTGTTTGAAAAATTCACAGAAAGGAAATTCCGTTTAGGAACAGGACTACACCCAGAGCTCAGGTCATATTTTATTGAATTCCTTATAATTAATGCTGATTGTTTTGCATTGTCGCACGAGTATATGACAGGAATTCCAGCAGAAATAGACGTGCACAAGTTAAGTTTGGACCCGAGCATACCTACGGTAAGGCAAAAGAAGCACTTTATTGCCGAAGCAAGGAATAAATTTGTCAGAGAAGAGGTAACCCGTCTTCTTAAAATTGGTTCAATCCGAGATGTAAGATATCCGGACTGGCTAGTTAATGTGGTAGTAGTTCCTAAAAAGAACAATAAATTTTGCATGTGCGTAGATTATAAAGATCTTAATAATGCATGCCTAAAGGACTCGTTCCCATTACCAAATATTGATCAAATGATCGACGCTACGACCGGGAACGAATTAATGAGTTTCCTCGATGTTATTCCGGGTACAATCAGATTAAGATAAACCCAGAAGACCAGGAAAAGACTTCATTTATTACAAATTTTGGTACTTACTGTCACAACGTAATGCCCTTCGGACTAAACAACGTCGGAGCCACTTATCAACGGCTCATAAATAAGATGTTCGAAAAACAAATAGGAAAAACTATGGAAATATATATATAGACGATATGCTTGCTAAATCTCTGGATGCATATAGCCACCTGAGACACCTACAAGAAATGTTTGACGCACTGAGGGAGCATAATATGAAGCTTAACCCCGAGAAGTGTGTGTTCGGGGTCTGTTTAGGTAAATTCTTAGGATTTATAGTCTCACAAAGAGGAATCGAGGTGAATCCCGACAAAATCAAGGCCATAGAGGATATCCCGGATCAACTATTCAACGTAAAGGAAGTATAGATACTCACAGGCATATTAGCGTCTTTGAGCAGATTCATTTCCTGATCATTGAAAAAGTGTCACCGCTTCTTCGCAGTGCTCAAAACGAAGAATAACTTCGAGTGGACGCCAGAGTGTCGAGAAGCCTTGAAGGAAATGAAGAAATATTTGTCAAGCCCTCATTTGTTCTCGAAACTTAATGAATGAGAAACATTGCTGGTCTACCGGCAGTCTCGAAAGTCATGATAAGAGCAGTTTTAGTCCGAGAGGAAAAAGGTACGTAGTCCCCTACGTATTACGTTAGCAAAATTTTGTCTAAATCAGAAACTCGCTACCCACATCTGGAAAAATTAGCCTTATCCCTTGTGGTAACCGCCCGGAAGCTGAGGCCCTACTTCCAGTGCCACCTGATAATGGTGGTGACTATTTTTCCTCTGAGGAATATCTTCTATAAACCCGAGCTCTCGGTTAGATTATCCAAATACGTCGTCCAAATGAGAGAGTTTAATATAGAGTATAAGCCACGAACTGCGATTAAGTTGTAGGTCCTGACTGACTTCGTAGCCGATTTCAGCCAAGGTTGATGTCCCTGGCCTCCAAAGAGGCAATAATGGTGTCAGAGCCGACATCAAGAGTTTGGACCTTATTTACGGACGGAGCTTCAAATATGAAAGGGTCCGGGCTCGGAATAGTCCTGGTCACGCCTTCGGGGAAACCTTAAGGCAAGCCATCAAGACGGTTACTTTAACTTATAATGAAGCGAAATATGAAGCTTTGATTATAGGGCTCGAATTGGCCTGGGGGCTCGACTCCGAAGCAATCAACATCAAATGTGACTCGCAACGGGTGGTAAATCAGGTCTACGGAATTTTTGATACCAAAGATGAGCGAATGCAATAGTACATGGTAAAGGTTCAGGCATTGTTGTCACGATTCCGAGAGTGGTCAATAACCCACATCCCGAGGGAAGAAAATGCGGAAGCAGATGCGTTAGCAAATCTGGGCTCATCAATAAAAATTCAGGGACCATAAACGGGGGCAATAGTTCAACTGATGAACTCAGCCTTAGACATGAAGGGTTACAATGAGGTAAATTCGACCAACCTGGTCTGGGACTGGAGAAAAGAGATAATCGATTATCTCGAACATGGGAAACTACTCAAAGACCCCAAGGTATCGAAATCGCAGCGCACCAAAGCCACGTGATACAACTTCGAGAAAGGGAAGTTATACAAAAAATCATTCCAAGGCATGTTGGCCCGATGCTTAGGAGCGTTTGAAGCCAGCTACGTCATAAAATAAATCCATAAAGGAATATGTGGCAACCACTCGGGCGCAGATTCTTTGGTGCTGAAACTAGTCTGGGCGGGATATTATTGGCCCCGTATGGATCTAGATGCCAAAGACTTTGTACGAAAATGTGATAAGTGCCAATGCCACGTACCTATGGTACATCAACCACCAGAACCATTACATTCAATTTTGTCCCCATCGCCATTCATGAAATGGGGGATGGACATCGTGGAACCTCTACCACCAGCTTTGGGAAAAGTACGATTTCTTTTAATTTTGACTGACTATTTTTCCAAATGGGTGGAAGTAGGTCCTTACCAAAATATCGGAGAACGCGAAGTGGTCAACTTCTCGTGGGAGAATATAATATGTAGGTTCGGACTACCTAAGGAAATTGCATGCGACAACGAGCCACGATTTATTAGCGCAACAGTCACAAAATTCCTTGAAGATTTGAAGATAAAAAGGATTACCTCGTCACCATACCATACGAGCGCAAACGGACAAGCAGAGTCCACAAACAAAACAATTGTGCAAAATCTGAAGAAAAGTCTAGAAGCATCAAAAGGCCGTTGGCCCGAGGAATTGGCGGGGGTACTCTAGGCCTACCGACTGTCAAATCAAGCATAAGAGAAACTCCATTTTCCCTCGTTTATGGCGCAGAAGCTTTGATACTGGTGGAAGTGGGGGAGCCCACTTTAAGGTATTCCCAAGCAAATGAAAAATCAAACAGCGAGGCAATGCTAATCAACTTAGAACTGCTCGAGGGACGCATGGACCTGACACATGTTAGAATGGCAGCTCAAAAGCAAAGGATGGAGCGGTATTACAATCAAAGAACCAACCTTCGTTACTTCAAAGTCGGGGACATGGTCTTGAGGAAGGTGACTCAAAACACCGAGAACTCAACGCCGCCAAGTTAGCCTCTACATGGGAAGGCCCTTATCGAGTTTCAGCCATTACCAGTAAAGGGTCATACTCGTTAGAAAACCACAACGGAGACAAGTTGCCCAACAACTGGAATGTGGCTCATCTAAAAAAATATTACTATTGACAAAAAACGGCAAGGGTTTTTAACAAGACAGCAACCACAAGCATACTACAAAAACAACAGTAATAAGACCTTTTGATGACAAGTTTTCATTCAGGGGCGATAAGGTAATCTTTGCTTCGTTAGCAAATTCTCACAGGGAGGTTAAGTTTGCTACCGAACAAATGTTACACTATCGTTCGCGAGCACAAAGCACTAGGCGATTGTGAGGTATGTTTTTGCTCGACAGCATGAATTCCTAAGGGGAAAGCAAAATATGTTACCGAGCGAAGGGTTACGTAGAAATTCATCGGTGCAACCTTCGGAGATACAAGACTTTCAGTGTTCCAACACGTATTTTTCGCATTAGAACACTAGGGGGAATAATGATATGATTACAAGGCAACTATGAATGCCACGTCAACCGGGAATAAAAATCCGGCAAGGCAACACTGAATACCACGTCAACTGGAAACGAAAATCCGAAAAGGTAACACTGAGTGCCACGTCAACTAGGAATGAAAATCTGGTAAGGCAACAATGAATGCCACTTCAACCGGGAATGAAAATCTTTCAAGGCAACACTGAATGTCACGCATCATCGGGACAGGGGACTGCACAGCCAGCCCCGAAGAAACAAGATAGCCACAAGTCATGGCAGCTTCTTTCCTACGTAGTAAAATGCCTATGTAAACCATAAAAACGGAAGGAATGAAATGAAATCCTTTTCCTTTTGTCTTGTTTCTTGTCTACACGATGAGCTAATTTTGTCATTTGAAAGTTAAACAAGTACTTCAAATGTTACTACCATACTAAACAGGAGACATCCTCTTCAAGAACACCGTAAACATAAGAGGGCCCTCTCTTATTAAAACCCTCCTGTTAAAGGGTTTGTTCCGGAAGAATATATGCCCGGAATTGAAAATGCTATCGGGAAAAAAATACACCCGAAGCTATATATGAAAAAGACACAGAAACCGAACTTGCGCGAGTACTTATTGAAACCCTCATGAAAAAGGGATAATTCTCGGAAACAAAAAGTGCATCAAAGAAAATGCATCAGAGACCACCTATAGAAAAATATACATAGATATGCAAGAAAAAGTAAGACTCAATCAAATATTTGTGCAAAAATATGTCTTCATTTACAGGAATGTNTAGATTTTAGTACCATAATGAATATGAGATGTCCTCTTCAAGAGCACCGTAAACATAAGAGGGTCCTCTCTTATAAAAACCCTCATGTTAAAGGGTTAGGTTCCGGAAGAATATATCCCCGGAACCAAATCTGCGCAAACACCTATTGAAATCCTCATGTAAAAGGGATAATTCTCGGAAATAGAAGTGCATCGATGAAAATGCATCTGTGACCATATATGGAAAATACACACAAATATTCAAGCAAAAGTAAGACTCAATCAAACATTTGGCAAAAATATGTCTTCATTGACAAGCATGTGCCAAAAGAAATACAAAAAAGGAAAGAAAAATCTAAGCTACAGCATCGCCCGAATCAGGAGGAAGAGAAGTATCCATGTCCATGGGAGCGGTGGACGGTTCAACCAATGGTTCAACATATTCCCCAGCTTGGTTCTCAGCATCATCGCCTTCCGATTCCTCTTCAGTATCCGAAATTTTGGAACCACAATCAGAAGAACCTGGAGCATCATACCGCGCTGGGAATGCCTTGGCAATTTCGGCATCAATATCAATAATTCCAGCTTTCGCGTTTTCCAAGGTTTTTATCCTCATGCTGTACATGGCGTAAGTTTTCTCAACAACGAGGGATGCCTCTCGGCGCTTGAGTTCTTCTTTGAGCTCGGTGATCTCGGTAGAAATATTATCCGGGCGGACCTAGCTACTCGAAGGCTAACATCGAGATCTCGGACAGTTAAACTATAGAGCTTGTTATGCTCAATAGTTTTCTTATTCTTCTCCTCCAACCGGGAATATCTTGCCTCTGCAGCAGTAAGCTCTTCGACCTTAGAATTCAAGGCTACTTCTAAGTTAGTTATCCTTTGAGCACCAGCAACCTCACGGTCATTGGTAGCAAGAATGGCATCCTGAACCTCAACCCATTTAGCTTTGACTTCATCAAAGCTAGTCCTCAGCGGCCCAATCTCCTGGCTACGGATCTATACTTCCTACTCACTTTGCTGCAAGCGGGCTTCCAAAGCCACGAACTCAGTGGCCCTGGTTTCCAGTTCCGAGAGGCGAAGAACGGTATAGTCCCGTTCAGCCAAAAGCCGATCCCGCTCAGAAGAAAGTTCCTCCTTCTTACGGATTAATCGCTGTAGGACCTCGGAAGCAAGAAAAATGGCCTGCAAGATAAGAAAAGGTAAAATTTAAAATGTACTCATTCAGAGGCTGAGAAATAGCAAGAGAAAGGCGAAAGGCATACTAAATCATAGGAGGATGCGTGTTCAAGGCATTAAATGCAGAGAGAACGGCGTCTAATCAACCGCCAGTAACCTTGAAAAGAAATTATAGTAATTTCCGCCAAAAAAATATTCTCACCAACTTCCCGATAACACAAAGTCATGTCACTGACAAGTAGGGGACTATCTGTATTGGGTAAAATATGTCACGATACGTGGCCACCTAAGGAGGAGACACGTGGAATCGAAACCGGGAGGATGAAAAATCGGGCACAACTATCTCGTGTGTCACCGAGAAAGGCAAGTTCATAAGGACATTAAGCATGTTGCGCCCGATGGCATTTAATGAAGAATATTCCACATCATTAAAGACTAACGATTCATTAAAGAACTTAAGAATTTATGTTTACCGTTAGGTTTCCATTATCATACTATTAATAATTATCATTAGTGGTTGGCCCGACCATTATGCCCACTGAGCTATAAATAATAGGCTCAACTATCATTGTAAGACACGATTGTCTAGGCATCAAAGAATATAATCTAATACAACATCTCAATACTATCTCTCTCCCTAGCTTGTTGTTCTTATCATCATTGTACCGAGAAACCCTGTTTCAGGGTTCTCCAAATCTATCGTTTCACTTACATTTGAGTTAAGTATTTTGAACGAAAATCGATTAATTCATTATCTTTTGGGATCAAATTAATCCATCTGTCTAGAAAGCACGAACAAATTCAACTGTACCATTCTCCAGGTAAACATGTTTGGTAGTCACAGTTGCATTTAATTTGCTCTTCACTTCCATTGCCATTGAGGTATGGAAAGGGTTAAGATGAAGGGAGTTGTAGCATGGGTTATATTGCTGGGATCCTCCAAAGATGCGACAATCGAGTTAAAGTTTCACAATATTCAAGATTATAATCTATCGGGTTCAATTTTTAAAGTTCTTTAACATTGAATTACTATACTTTTAAAATCTTGGGCTCAAAATCTAATATACTTCCTCCGTTTCAATTTAGATGACACACTTTCTTTATATGTCCGTTCCAAAAATAATGACACATTTTTATAATTAGAAATAATTCAACTTTAAACTTTTTATTTTACCAATTTTATCCTTAATGAGTTGACAAGGTGGGTTGCTCTGATGGTAAGCACCCTCCACTTCCAACCAAGAGATTGTGAGTTCGAGTCACCCAAGAGCAAGGTGGGGAGTTCTTGGAGGGAAGGATGCCGAGGGTCATTTGGAAACAGCCTCTCTACCCCAGGGTAGGGGTAAGGTCTGCGTACACACTACCCTCCCCAGACCCCACTAGTGGGATTATACTGGGTTGTTGTTGTTGTTGTTGTATCCTTAATGAGAAACTTTTATAACCACACAAATACCATGGCTCCACAAAAATTTTTACCTCTTAAGCTCTTAATATCACAAGTTTCAAAAGTTCTCTCTTTTCTCTTAAACCCCATGACGAGTCAAACTATCTCATCTAAATTAAAATGGAGGGAGAGTAGTATATATAAAAATTTTATTATTTTTTCACATATATAAATCTATGTAATGTCCAAAAATATTCACTTCGGTTGAACCAGTAACTTTGCAATTAATCAGCTACTTTCCGACTATGGTACAAAAATCATTTTTGGAGGATTCTATCAACCTAACGGGTAAGTATTAGTATTACTTTTTGTGGTAAAAGGTGGTGTAGAATGTAGGATAGGTCCTACAAAGAAAGGGATTTAGTGCAATATACAGAGATTTTATATATATATATATATATATGATGATGATGATGATAATGGCAGCCACCAACCTCACGACAGATTACCCTTGTTTGGTAAAAACAAATCGTAGCCATTGTCCCTTTTATGAATCGCATTAGCTGGCACAACAGCTTGTCATTTGTCTTGATGTTTCCCTCTACATCTTTCAATTTGCGTTTAAAAATCAAATAGACTTTTAGGAGGTATGCGACTTGGACGACGAAAGAGGACTAGAGCGTGGGTCAGGGCGGAGGGGTGTCCTTTTTCGTGGATTAGCATCTCCAGGTCCTTTGACGGGCATAAAGAAATCATCTTACTAGCAACAACCAAATGTGACATTTTAGTAAAATTTTGTTTTATGATTCCTGGCTTCGCTAATGATAAGATATATATTTCAAATTTTTACTCTCTTATGTTGGAAGGCGAATGAAATTATCTGTTAGATTTATTCATAGGTCAAGTATGTCAATTGAAAGAAAAAGCCTTAACACGTGTGGTAATTGGATGAGAATTATTAAATAACCCTAAGGTATGTGAAAAATTCATTAATATGTTTAAGTCTAGCAACATGCTACTTCCATTCAAGTTGTCTCTTTTCGCGTCTAGAGTCCGTTGAATTAACTTGATTGCTCTGAGATTAATTTACTTTTCTAATAAAATTTAGATATTGATAAACTATTCAAAAAGTAATAGACTTAGAGCATGGCCAAGCTTTTTGGAGGCAAAAAAGTATTTTTCTTCCTAGAAAAGTTTTTTAAAAAACAATTGAGCTATTTGGCCAATATAGAGAATAATGATTCTTTTTTTGGCAAGAAGCATAAAATTCTAGCTTCTTCTAAGAAGCATAAGTAGAAAAATAATTTATTCAAGATAAAACTATCCTCACCATAAATTTATATTTTTCAATTATCACTTACTAATTTAAGTTTTTTCTTTTCATTTTTGTTTCTAGTTTTTCATTTTTGTTTCTAGTTTTTACCATTCTATTAAAATTAAAGATATCATATACATGAATCATATTGTAACTTTTCAAATTCTTTATTGACTTTTTTTGTTTTTGATTTTTTCTTTGTGTAATGTCTCGTAACTTTCCAAATTATCTTCTTCTTTTTTCACACTAAAGCAAATTATCTACATCTTTCGTTGGATTATCAATTCTATTCCTATAAATAATCATTTATAATTTCTTCTATTATATGCTATTAGTTCATGAATCTTTAAAACAATTATCAAATCTAATTTGTGAAAATGACCTACAAGTAGGTAATAAATTTACAATTGTATCGCATAATCTATCTATATATTATTAAAAGAAGAAAAAAATGCATCCACATTAAGTCAAGTGGCAGCCTCACAATAGGCCACTTGGCAATTTAGGACAAAGTTAGTAAGGTTAGGTAATAATTAGTTTCTTTTTGAATTTAAGTTTAAAAATAAATAAATTATATATTATGTGTTGTTAAAATTTAGTTACTCTTTTGAATTAGAATTTGAATATACTTAACTATTTCTTTTACGATTTATTTTTTATATATTTAAAATTATTTCTATTTTACGCTCAACGCCATCTTTCAAGTGTGACACTCAGAATCATCTAGTTACAACTACCATGGCTATACATAATTTCAGTCGACTACAATCTTCTACCGATAAGGAATTCAACTATGCTAATGAAGACATTACTAAAGAGATTGAGGAAGGAGATTGGCCTTCTGATATTTCTTTAGAAATGCGAGGCAAGTCTTCTACTAATATGGAAGCGTTGTGTGATAGAAGTAGAGATGAAATTGTTTAGAAATACTATCATGTGTGAGTGACTTTACTTATTATTTCATGATGGATTATCAATATATAGTAATTTATGGATAGACTTCTAATTTATACTTAATGATGTATTTTAATTATTCAAATCATCATATGTCAATAAGTAATTATACTAGATAATATCATGTGATTTGGGATAACTATATATGTAAAATTGATTTAAATCTTTAATATGTTTGTTTACTTTATGTTTTATATTTTAATTAAATAAAATAAAAAATAATAAAAGTCCCCTAGGACAAATATTTAAGTTCATTTCTCTCTTTAAAAGAATTATAAGACCTTGGTACTATCCTTTTTGGTAATTTGACACTCAAAAGCACTTTTTAGAAAGATTGGCCAAACACAATTTGTTTAACAAATGTTGCAAAAAGTACTTCTTAAATGAATTGGCCAAATATAATTTGTTTACCAAATGTTGCAAAAAGTACTTAAATGAATTGGCCAAACACAAACACTTTTTTTCCAAAAGTACTTTTTGAAAAAAGTACTTCTAAAAAAAGGATTTTTCAAAATAAGCAGATTTTGACAGCTTGGCCAAACGGATTCTTATATTTGAGCTAGCTCGGGAAGTGAAATGTGCAACTATATATTTTGAGACATATGGAAT
>AWOL01S0276998.1:0-10856 GCA_000715115.1 Nicotiana otophora
TGTTTGTCAAAGGTATGTCACCTACGATATGGCCGAAACAGTTAAGCTAGCTCTTACTTTAAGCTTTATGCACGGAAAATATAAAAAATATTTATATAATTAGATTATTTATAAGAAAATTTATATATAAATTTTTATGATAAAAATTGATTAGTAATCTTCTCATAATAGTAACGCGACCCTGTTATTACAAGTTAAAGTAAAATGATAGTATAAATCTTTTAAAACTGTTAGAGTATGTAATTCCTTCTCATTTACCTTAAAAAATGTTTTTTTGGAAGTAGCTGTTTCTTGTTCAAGCTGCCGTAGAATTACTAGAAATTATCTCCTATTGGAAACTCTAACGACTTAAATCTTAATCAATTGGTAGTTAACTCTGAAGCATAAGCCAAATTTCTTAACCCAAAAGGAAACCACAAAAAAGGAGTAGAAACTATTAGTGAAGTATTATGTTTTGTAGTTTCTTTTCTTAGCGAAATAGATATTTACAGTTCTAAGCATCCAATGACAGAGTTTAACTTTTATTACTAGTCGGCTCCTTGTGGAAAGTAACAAAGTCTTTTACATAGTATAGTTTTACTAAGAACTTGGAGGCAAGTGCTCAAGAGTTAGCATTGACATTAGAATAAATCCGAACAAATGAAATGTAGAGAGAATCTTTAAAGGACAGAGATCAGAAACGTATATTATCTAATTACGATTGAAAATATTTAACTATTACTTGGTTGCCAACACATTGTTCACACAAAAATACGCAACATCCAAATTAAGCTGGCCGGCATTTCATCTTAACATGTAACTCTCACAAATTCTGACAAACTTATTTAAATAATTATGTAATTGAAGCTTGGAATACGAGGGAAAAAACAAAAGGCAAATAAAAGAAAACTTGTTGCACTATCGGAAACAGTTAAGTACTTATAAAATTTTACGTGCATAAGAACAATGTTGTATTTCGGTGCATACGTTTTCTCAATCTCAATGGAGTATTAGTATTAAAATGCTACTCTTTCCATCCAATATATATATATATATATATATAAAAACCGAGCTCATGATACACTCCGCCCTCCAATAGGGTAAAACAAGCTTGAGATATGATTGCGCAGGATCGGAATCGAAGCAAAGGTCTCATCGAGTCAGAATCTAGGGGCACGCTGCCCGCTCTCGAGAATATCGGGGTCATGATTCGAGATCGATCCAAATCCTGAAAGACTTCGGAGAATATTGTCGGGCGATCGAGCACGACTAATAGAAGGCCGTAATATCCGCGACCAGTCGGATATCACGGCGTGGATCTCGGCACGTATCGATGAAGAACCAACAATCAGTTAAACAGAAGATTTTTTTACCTTTTATGGAGTTATACTTAGAGTAGGATTCCCATACTATATAAAGAGGGGTCTGATAATTTATTAGACACATTGTAACATGCATTCCAAAGTAATATACTATTATTTTTGCTGCTATTGTAAGCTCTTTCTCTCGTTTATCGATATTGTTCACTGTGAGCCCGGATCGAGGGTGAACAAGTCACTAAGGCTGGAATCATCCTCCTCGCGTGGTTTGAATTTACTATATCTTTACTTGTCCATTCTAACTCAATTTATCGGTTTGTATCAAATTAATCTGCATATCCTTAAAACCACTAATAAATTTAATTGTTATCCGATTTCGAGGGTAAACAGTTTGGCGCCCACCGTGGGGCTAAGGATAATAGTGGTAATTTGATACAAATTTCCATAACACACCCTACTTCACACTTGTTCGTTGAAGTGTCTCTGATTTCAGGTCAAAGTTTAAAATGTCGAACTCCCAATCTGCCCCTCTAAACACGGATGCTGAGTCTGGCCACTATGGCAAGAACAATAATACGGTGCCCGGTAACGAGGTGCCCCCTACCAATCCCAATGGAATTTCGGTCGCGGACCCGATCGATGTCAACTTACATGTGGTCATTAACACAAATTTGCCTACCGATCCTGAGAACAGCATCCGCGGGGGAGCCCGATCAGTAGCCCAAAGTACTCATGACGGTGAAGAAAATGGGATCAACTTAAGGGTGATCTTCGAAATGTTGCAGGCTCAGCAAGCAGCGATAGCGCAAATGCAGAACCAAAGACGCGCTCCCAGTAGAGTTGAGCATGAATCATCCCGAGAAAACACTCGCAAAAATAAACCTGCCACAGATAGGCCAAATGAAGCTGAACCCGGGACTAACCCTGAGATAATAAAGATGCTCGAGGAATTGACAAAACGGGTGAAAATGGGAGAAACGAACATGGAAGCCAACAACAAGAAGGTGGAGACCTACAACTCCAAGGTCGGCCAAATCCCCAGAGCCCACCGATACTGAAAGGCCTAGACTCCAAAATGTTTGCTCAAAAACCTTTTCCTCCGAGCGCATGCCGATTCGGAATGCCGGCCGAGATCGTGTGCGACAATGGAAAGTAGTTCATCGGCAGCAAACTGAGCAAGTTTTTCAAGGACCATAAGATCAAAAGGATCATATCAACGCCCTATCACCCTTGTGGAAACGGGCAAGTAGAGTCCACGAATAAAATCATACTCCAAAACCTCAAAAAGAGGTTGACCGACGCCAAAGGGAAATGGAAGGAAATCTTGCCCGAAGTCCTATGGGCATATCGTACGACCTCAAAATCCAATACCGGGGCCACCCCGTTCTCGTTGATCTATGGTGTCGAAGTACTTATACCGGTCGAAATAGGAGAACCGAGTCTCAGGTTCTGATATATGACCGAAGAGTCAAACGACGAGGCCATGAATACGAACTGGAACTATTAGATGAAAGGCGCGAGGCCGCCCTCGTCCGGTTGGCCGTCCAAAAATAACGGATCGAAAGATATTACATTCGGAGAGCCAACCTTTAACACTTCAATGTCGGGGACTTGATGTTAAGAAATGTGACACTGAACACCCGGAGCCCGAACGAAGGGAAGCTGGGACCGAATTAGGAAGGTCCATATCGAGTTATCAAGATCACCGGCAAAAGATCATACAAAATCGAAATGGTGAACGGTGAGCGGCTACCGAACAACTGGAATATAACCCACCTAAAATGATACTACTGCTAAGGTATGGCCCCTTTCATTACTTCTATTTAAATATATTACGTATTGGACTAATGCTTGCAGGTAACAGCCAAGGAATGACGCAACTATTAGGCCTGAAAGCACGCATTGTACTCTTTTTTCCTTGAACTGGTTTTGTCCCAAATGAGTTTTCCGGCAAGGTTTTTAATGAGGCAATAGTGGATCGTGCTAATTTAGAATTGAAGACCGACTATGAACCGGAGTCAAGGTTCGCATCAACAGTATATGAGCCCTCTCTAAGATCGGCCTCGAATATTGGGGGCCATCATCCTCGGGTAATGATTTTAGGAAGGAAGGAAACTTCATGCTCAAACAAGTCTGGACTTGGTGGGTAGGATTTGTTGTAAGGTCTAAACGGTCAAATGAACCATGCCCACATAGACCACTTAAGCCATAACATGAAGCTTGTACACATTTGCAATCTTGTATGTTGCATATAAATAAAAGAAAGTTTCTACCTTGCATATACATATTTTGTCTATTAAAAACTACTATATTTTGTTTCTTAAGGGCATCGAGCCCAAGGGACACCTCTGTCCGAATCCAAGAGATCACCCTACTCGGGGACTATCGTCATGGTAAGCCCGGACAGCTCGGGCTATGAAGCCCGGGGGCACAAAACCTATTAGGCAGTGCTCGAACTTTAAAGGCTACGGTCATCCCTATTCGGGGACTGTTGTACCGGACAAGCCCGGATGGCTCGGGGTAATAAGCCCATTGGGCAACACCCGAACTTAAAAGGCTACGGTCGCCCTAGAACAGCTCGGAGACGTCCGATATCCTTAACCAAAACATAAGGCCTTCAAAATTTCTAAACCCGTTCGAGGGCTACCCTCGGCAAAATTATAATTTAAAAGAAAATGCTAAGTAAACACTTCGGGGAAAGATTTTGGTCATACCAAGACCCCACGAGTCTAAAGCAAAATAATATCAAGAACGAGCATTATTCGAACCTCCGAACAAGACCTAATTATTACGTGCTAAGGCATTCGAAATCTTTGCAATCGTAAAGAAAAAAGCAAAAAGAAACAAGCTTGAAATTTGTCGAAGGGAAAAAGCCTTGTATATATACACAAATCTTTACAAAGGCCAAAAGGCCTCAACAAAATACAAAAGTACAAAAGCGAAGAAAAATCTACAAGTCACCTAAGAAGCCTCATCTTCGTCGGAGCTCGCCTCGTCACCTAGGCCATCAGGGTCTTCCCCGTCCTCGGATTCGCCTGAACCCTCGGAATCTTACTCATCTTAGGGGTATTCTAAATTCTTGGCCTCAGCCTCGAGCCTTTTAACATTTTCAAGCTCGGCCGATAAATCGAACCCCCGGGCATGAACTTCCTCGAGAGCCTCCCTTTGGGACTACCACCTCACATATTTGATAATAATTTTGTGTTATGTTTTGCGCTAGTCAAATTGTGGCGTCGTTGCTGGGAAACGAACCCGGGTCACCCGCGTGACAGGCGGGAATACTCACCACTATACTACAATGACACAAAATTATTTCTCGCTAGTCAAAGATAGTATAATTTAATTATCGTCTCCACGGGGATTGGATTTAAATAATGTTCTAGTAATTTCTGGCTTAATTGCTATTCAGGATGATCAACACTTGAGTTGGAGTAATTACTACTATAATTAACTACTAAATTAAGACTACTATTAATTAGACCCGATCATAGAGAATGAGAGATGAACTAAAATGGTTTGTAAATAATATGAGAAATAAGGGCCATGACATGATAGGTGTAAGATAGTTATTCGGGATTTTACTCTGTTTAAGTTTACTTCTAATGTTCTAATGATTCTCACGATTCACTCGATAATTAGCTTAAAATATAAGGTCAAGATTCCTCTCTCGATTAAATCTGAACTCTACAAAATAAACTAATATAAAGCACTGTGAAGATATGCAAGAACACATTAATGGGCTAGTCTTTAGGAAAACGTCTCTTGAATATTCTCCTAACTTGGTTTAATCAACAATTCAAAAAGCTCTCTTGATTACTTAAAATAATCACTAAATTAAACCAAACCAAATAATGCAAAATTAATCACCAAAATATTCCTCTTTCAATTAAATAAACTGGTGAAAAGAATTCACATTCAATTCAAAGCACCATAAACGAATTCATGCAATTAAACTAGAGTTAAATCTACAAACAACACTCAAAATACCATATCCGTCAAAACCCTAGGGAAGAACTATTCCATAGTAGAGAAGTTATTCATCACATGAGTATTGGAAGAACAAGAAGACATTACAATTCCCAAAATCAAACAAACTTCCGTATTGAATGAATTGGATCAAGTATTTTTCGTTCTCGTTGCCTCCTTTCTTCTTCTCTCCCAAAAGTTGCTCTAAAATTCCCAGATACCCTCTTTTTAGATGGGCTAGGCTTCATATAGGTCAAAAGGAGGCGCCTCCGAAATTACAAAAATAGGCTTGGAAAAGTTTCCGGAACTAGACGTGCGCGGCCGCGCACCTGGAGGTGTGATCGCGCATATGGCCGTGCACCTATGGCAGTGTACTACCTTACTTAAGCGCTCAAGTGCATGCTGGAGGGGTTTCATGCGCGGTCGCGCATCTGGGTAAGCCTCCTGCTCATCTCTTCATTTCTCTCGTTAAGTGCACTATTGTTCGTTGATCCCCGAACACGATCCCAACTTAATCCTTAGGCTTTTACTCATACTTCAAAGCTCCACAATAGCTCGAATTAGATCCACAACCTCTTCATAACTCGGAATCTCTCCTACAAGGCACAAAACACACACTTAGTGCAAAACAATACCATTTAAAGCTCAAACACTAGTAAAGTGCAGTGAATTAGAGTGCAATTAGTGACCGTCAACGCCCCACACTTAAACTATTGCTCGTCCTCGAGCAATCAAACTACACTTCACATAAAATATGACATTTTTCAACAACTCTTATGACCCATCACACAAAGACTCTTTAAAACAAACTAAGTACAATATCGTAACATCTTAACCTCAAGATTTGACTCAAAAGTACCACACATTATTTATAACCCGCTCACTTACTCTAACACAGAGGTCGACGACATTACCTTTTCTTTATGAATCAAGTGCCCTCACACAACAATGGAGAGTAGTTCCATACACAATAAAATTTAAGAACAATTAGGAACTCAAGATAGAAAGAATTCACTCTCTTAGAAACAACATTCATATGCCATAAAAGATGAACCATAGGCTTGCCCGTAGTGTAATACTCTACTAATTAAGCTCATTTAGTCAAGGATCAAGTATGACTTTAACTTGTTGTAATGTAGGTTGCGGGATGGGTAAGATACATTTAGATATAAGAGTGACTACACATCCCTAAGCACTTTTAATACAAACACTTTTACAATTCAAAATCCCACACTTATGTCAATACATAACTCCACTTTCACATCTTTATACTTAAACTCCCATTTCTTTAAGCACAAATACATTAAGAGTTACCGCTATCAAGGAAATTTTCCACAATCATACAATTATTTCTTCTTCTTTTTTCCTTTTTCAATTCAAGTGGCTCTTACTCTTTTTTTCCCAAAACATTACACCTTTCTCCTATTTTATTAGTTCCACTCAAAAGCCAAACCAATACCCCCACTTTAACTTTTACAAAGTTCATAAAATATTCAAGTACTCACGAGAGGTAAAAGGTTTCAATAGATGGTTAATTCAAATAATTGGGTAGGGCTTGTAATGTAGTAGCTAAAAGAATAAGATTACGGGCTCAAAAGGGGTTAACTAAAATACATAACAATTAGGTGGGTAAACATATATTTGTCTCAACAAAGAAATACCTATATCACTTCCAAGACTGAATAAAACTACTACTTTGCTTTGCAAACACACAGGGCAAGTTTTAGACATCAAATGCAATGCACAGAATAACACAAACCTCACACACACATGGCACATAATTCACTCCGGATTGGACTGTCAAGGCACCCTAGTCAAAGCAGTTAAGCAGAGATAAGATCATATAATTTAAGATACTTATACAAGAGTCAAAAACTGAGCCTAAGCATCACAATTAAAGCACTCACTATTCTCAAGGCATAATAAAGTCAAGAGATATTGCCTTCAATTTAAATCATAGCACAAGGTTTTCTACTACTATATAAAATAAAAACTAACTACACTTAGTTCAAAGAAAACCCTTGAAAAAGAACAGCGGCACAAAGAAAAATCAAGGGGGAATTAATACACGACCTACAAAAGAAAATTTTTTTGTCTTTTTTTTTCGACTTTAATCCCTCAAGAAACCTGTCGACTAATATCATCGTCGGGAAAAGTCGACATTTTAAACAAAATCAATTATTTTCTATCTCTAACTACTACAACTAACCAAAATAAAACTACAACTACCAAAAAAGAAAACTTATATACATGCATACGGATATCCCTCACCCTACACTTTAAATGGTGGCATGTCCCCATGACACACAATTTAAAAGCATAAGGTAAAGAAAACTTCCCTGAATTTTCTTCTTTTCCGAGAACTTATGAACTCCAACCCTAATTCTGAATTCATTCCTCGTTTTCGCTTCTTGGGATTTTTGTGGAGCTCATTAAGCCCAATTCTTCAGAGGATACCTGCAAGACCCGCTCTTTTCTTTCTTTCTTATCCTTATCTTGAGCAGTGAATTGCTCGTTTATGATGATCGTTAACTTGTTTCTGCATTCTTTCACATGATCAATCCATACATATTCCTGTAAATCCCCAAAAATAAAATCCACATGATCAAGGTTAGAATAAGAAAATAAAGAAGAAAGGTCAAGTGAATGTTCCTCTGGTATGTCCAAAACCATTTGTTTCTCATTCTCTTCTACTAAAGGTTGCAAATGTGGAAAGGTGGATGGGGGGTTGAACTCTTCTTCCGTTGCTTCACACTCAACCACAACCTTATTTTCAATCATCTCAGTTGAATCGGAGTCCTCTTGAACAGTGGAAAGCTCTCTTTGTGGATGCTCTTCCTCTTGAGTATGCTCGTTTTCACGAGGTATCTCCTCCATATATTCACCATCACAATGCAATGATTTTTCTGAAAGTATACTTACTACTTGACTCATTCGCGTTGTTAGGTTCTTAATAGCTTCATATTTTTTCATAAACCTTTCTTCAACACTATTCATGAATATATGAATAAGCGCTTCTAAACTACCATTCTCCTCTTTAGGTGGTTGTCTCACTTTGCTTTCATTCCAGTCATAATAAGGGTATTCATCCTAACCAGAGTCAGAATGGTACCCATATGAATCCTCATACCTGTTCGAACTAGAAACGGAGTGAGACCGCTCAAAATACGAACTATAGGAAGAATACATACCTGCTTGACAGTCAACCCATAGATGATTTCCACAGCATTTAAAACACATCACAGACCGCTGATAATGTTCAACTGCTAACTCTTCAACCGTTTTCTTAGGCTGGTTGTACTCCATCTCTACAACATTTAGAGTTCAAAATCTATAATATCTTCTCCAACTTGTTAGGTACTACAAAACAAATCTTGAAAAGAAGTTAACTAATAAAGAAAATAAAATAGAAAAGGAAAAAGAAAAGAAAGGAAAGGAAAAAAACTAAAACCTAATTCCAGAATTAGCACCAAAAACTATTTCAAACACTATCGATTGCCAATCACCGGCAACGGCGCCAAACTTTGACAACCACAAAACACAACATAAAATTATTGCTCGCTAGTCAAAGATAGTATAGTTTAATTATCGTCTCCACAGGGATTGGATTTAAATAATGTTCGAGTAATTTCCGGCTTAATTGCTACTCAGAATGATCAACACTTGAGTTGGAGTGATTACTACTACAATTAACTACTAAATTAAGACTACTGTTAATTAGACCCGATCACAAAGACTGAGACTAAAATAATTTGTAAACAATATGAAAAATAAGGGCCATGACATGATAGGTGTAAGATAGTTATTCAGAATTTTACTCTTTTTTAATTCACTTCTAATGTTCTAATGAATCTCACGAATTCACTCGATAATTTGCTTAAACGTAAGGTCAAAATTCCTCTCTTGATTAAATCTGAACTCTACAAAATAAACTAATATAAAGCACTATGAAGATATGCAAGAACACGTTAATGGGCTACTATTTCGAAAAACGTCTCTCGAATATTCTCCTAACTTAGTTTAATCAACAATTCAAAAAACTCTCTTGATTACTTAGAAGAATCACTAAATTAAACCAAACTAAATAATGCAAAATTAATCACCAAAATATTCCTCTTTCGATTAAATAAACTAGGAAACAATTCGCAATCAATTCAAAGCAATCACGTCAAATACGCACTTATAGCCTAACATCAGGGCTCAAGCTCGACCCACTAACCTCCGAGGGTGAACGTTTCCTCGGCACCTCTAAGTTACCCAATCCGGTGAAATCCTTAGGGGCGGATGAGTCTGCACCGTAAAAAAAGCCTCTGAGAGGATCATCCACTCCATGGACCCCTTCATGGGATCGCTCCTTTGTCGTTCAGGCTTCATCGAACATTGATTTTGTGAGCGAACGCGATCCCGAAATATCTATAATGCCAGGCGGGACAGGGCCAGTGTCTCCCGAGTTCTCGGCCCTTATTTCGACATCAGCCTCGTGAACCTGAGGGGGATTAGCTTACGTCGTGTCCCCCTCAGCTTCCACCCATTCCTCGGGGACAGACGGCTCATAAGCCACAAATATTTCATCCTCCTCGGACTCGTCTCTGAGCCGGATGAGTGAATTTGAGTCAATCACTCGGGATATGGAGGTTTCCTTTAGCTTACGAACCAGCCTCCTTCTCATTTTCTTTTTCTCCGAGCTCGGGGAACTCAGGGCCCTTTTCCTTTTCTTCTCCCCTGCTGTGGCTCCGGGCTGTCCCAAAGTGGAAGAATCGGTAGGTAAGTCCTCGTCCCCAACTGGGGGCCTAAGTTCGACGGTCTTAAGCAAACCTACAAAAGAGAAGTAAAGAAAAAATAATAAGAACATGATGCTAGAAGAAGAAGCATAGAGCAACCTATTCGGGAAAGAGATCTTACCATGTGAATGAGCCTCCCAACGGCCCTTCGAAAGTTTTGAGCACTCGAAATAGGGCATCTGTGAGACAATGCCTTCGATCCATTCCTTTAACCGAGGAACGGCATTCGGGACTTAAGAAACAACTGCGCCACCATAAACACCAATAAGGAAAAAGGGAGATGAGCATGAAATAAAATTCAAAAAGAAGTTGTACTTACGTGACGCATTCCACTTCTCGGGGAATGGCCTAGATTCGGCCGGAATGAAGTCCGAGGTCCTCAACCGGATAAAACGTCCCTGCCAACCTCAATCCCGATCTTCATCGATGTTTGAAAATAGGGCCTTACTAGCCTAGCGCGTGAGCTTTATCAGTCACCCTCGGAAGATTCGGGGACTGTACAAACAGACCAGATGATCTACGGTGAACCGACAGGAGTCGATCTTGTTCACAAAAAATCGAAGGAGGATTACGATCCTCCATAACGAGGGGTGGATCTGGTCGAGACATACCTCATAGCTCTTACAGAAGTCTATGATGACCGGAACCACCAGGCCCAGCGTAAAGGGATAAGTGTAGACACTTAGGTATCCCTCAACGTGTGTAGTAATGGCCTCCTCAGAGTCGAGGACCACTATGTTCTTTTCGGCCCAGTTGCAGTCCTTTCGGACTAAGGGGAGATCATCTTCGGTGATCGAGCAAATATATCTCG